>JAPMLY010001455.1:77500-106410 GCA_026401115.1 Tetraselmis chui | reverse complement strand
ACACACATCACACGACGCGCAAACTCACCTTTCGCCTTCCACTCACACCAGACCATATCACATCATACCAATCCAGCACCCCAGACCTTATCAACCAAACGGCAACCCTCCACGCAGAAATTCTTAACACCTCACACACCTCGGCCACCCCAGACGTCCTTGACACCCTAGCCTCACAATTTACCACACTCCTCTCCCGCCACATGGACCACGCAGCCACAATCTGGCCCCTCCTCCCCGACAACAAACCACGCCCAACCCAAGACACCTACACCCCCACTTGGCTCACAAAAAAAAACGCACTCAAATACTTACTCTCCGTAAATGCAGCAAACACAAGGGCCCTCTCCACATCGCCCAAGCCCTACTCAACACAACCGAATATCTCTCCCCTGACGCCATCAAACAACAATGCCAAGCACGCATCCGCCACATACTTCACACCACCACCACGAATAAGATTAATAAAATAAAAACTCGAGCCAACAAAGCCTATGACGCCTGCCCCAAACTATCTCACCGCCGATTAAAAATTAAGAGTGGCCTACTACCCCCCGCTGGCACCACCTCCACCCTCCACCGTATTACCAAACCCGATAACACTACCGCATCCTCCCCCTCAGCCGTCATTGACGCGGTACACACTCACTTCGCTAAAGAACTTGACCGCGCCACCCCCCCCGAACTTCCCACCCCCCCATGGGAACTCCCTGACAACCCCGACAACTTTACCATCGAACCCCGAGGCGACCCCTCTCTCACCCTTGCCGACATGATTACCCGCGACACCTTCGATAACACCATTAACTCCCTAGGCACCGGCAAAGCCCCCGGCCCCGACGGTATCCCCAATGAAATAATTAAATTCCTGCCCCCGGCGACCCGCTCCGCCCTCTTCTCTCTCCTCTCCCTCCTCGCCCATAAATCCTACACCCCTCCTGACTGGTGCCACAGCACAACTTGCCTCCTACACAAAAAAGGCGACCCCTCCCTCCTCGATAACTACCGCCCTATCGCCCTCATGAACAACCTCCTTAAACTCTGGACAGCGCTAATCAAAGATGCAGGCTCGAAGTATGCCGAAACCCACGGCATTCTCAGCGACCAACAGGACGGCTTCCGACAACACCGCAGCATCCACGACGCCCTATCCTCCCTCATCACGACGATGGAGGATGCGAAACTCCACAGCAAAGACATCTACATCATGTACGCGGACTTCAAAGGTGCCTTTAACGCAGCGGACCACCGCATCATGTTCAAGCACATGCGCCAACTCGGTATGCCCCCAACCTTTGTCGACACATGCGAACACCTATACGGGGTCTCAACCACAGCATATATTACACCCCACGGCCCCACCCCTTCCATCGACATCAATCGCGGAACCCTCCAGGGCGACACCCTCTCCCCCTTCCTATTCACCCTCTTCCTTGAACCTTTCCTACGCTGGCTCACGGTGGGAAGCCGGGGCTACCGCCCAGGCCCCCCCGCCACTAACGCTGACCCCACAGAACCCACAGCCACCTACCCGGGACACGGCTTCGCGGACGACCTCAGCCTCGCCACGGGCTCGACCCCCAACATGACCATCCAGCTAAGAAAACTCTCCCTCTTCAGCGCCTACACCGGCATGACGGTCAACATCCGCAAATGCTGCATCACCGGAGCCCTCTGGCGCACAGGCAACGCCCTCACCCGCGCCAACACTACCCTCCTCGCATCCCGCCTGCAATCACAGTTCATCTCCCTAAACTCCACACCGGCCCCCATCCCCTCCATTGGCCCCAAGGACACATACCGCGTCCTAGGAGTAGAACTGAACACCTCCCTCAACTTCACCAAACATTGGCAAGAACTCAAACGTACCACTGCATCCCTCATCACTGCCCTTTCCACTTCCCCACTAACTCAATCCCGCAGAATCAGGGTCATCCGTGGACTCCTCATCGGTAAGCATTTCACCCTCCAACTCGGCCTCTTCACCGACTCCCAACTCGACACTCTCGAGGGCCAAATCTGCCGCGCACTCCGCTCCGCCGTCTCATCGGTACGTAGTCTTCCCCGCACCGCCCTCCACCGCCCTACTACAGACCTAGGATACGGACTCCCCTCCCTCAAAGCCCACGCCGCCCAACTCACAGTCTGTCACCTACATAAAATCATGAACAATTCAGGATATAGAGGCCACATGGCCCGCGCTCACATACGCACCCTATCCAAAACATACTCCCACTGGCCCTCTGAATCCATCATGTCAACCTGCCACACTCCACCCACACTAAAGTGCTTAGTCCGCGCTCAACGAGATGCTGGCACCCTATTCCACAACATCCCCCCACTCTCCCTCACCAACCCTATCGCATCCACAATCCGTGCCCACTTCACCACTCAGGACAACACACTACTCACCTCCCTCCGAGACAAAGCCACACACATCACCGACCCCCACACATATAAACAAGCTTACTGCGATTTCTCTCCCCGCAAAACACACGCCTCCCTACTCCCCCGCCTCACCCCCCTATGGAAAAATAACATCACCACGTGGCCACAAGTCCTCCTCAGAGCCACAGCATCCTCCCTCATCCTCAAATCGTGTAAATCCATCACCGCACTCACGGGGTCCACCACCCCAATCTCAGTTCCCATCCGCCTCCTCGCAGCAATCCTCACCGAACCCCTCGATACTATCCACAACCGCCTCCCCATCACGAACCTCCACACCAACCAAGCTTCCCCCCCCATCACTGTACATCCCTCGTGGATTCCTCTCCTCTCCCCTCACCTCCCCCGCTCCACCCACACCCTACAATCAGGCATTAACACCCCACGCGCCCATCACCCCACCCCCATAGCACCCATCACACACTTAGAAACAGAATACCTCACCCCCTCCGACCACCACTACCCCCCCTGCGACGTAACACGCATCATCTCCAAACACAAAGACACAGAATACGGCCAAACACAATACATGGTTGAATGGGCCCCGGAACACCTCACGGAATGGGACATTCAGCTACAACTCGACGATGGCTTCCGCCTCATCTCCTCCACTCCCACATCGGTATGCCTCCCTTCCCCCTCCCCATCTACCTGCTCCATCTGCCACGAATCCCTGCACACAGAACCCTCCTCCGCCTGTTGCACATGCCCGCACTTTGCCATACACTCCCAGTGTCGCCCAGCTCAGGGCCCCGCCACATGGCAGTGCGACTGGTGCGCTCGCGGCCAACACCACGACCTCACCCACCTCTACGAAGTGCAGTGGGCCCCATGCCTACAACTCCACGACACCATCAGTGAGACCCCCTCCGGCCCCACCGCCCTCACCGCATTTAACTCCGGCTATGTCCCCTCCACCACACCCATACTGCCAGACCCCGGACCCCCTCCATGGTCACACCCCCTCATCACATTCAACCATGACCCCATCAACCCCGACCTTGACATGCTACCTACCGGTAAATTCGCTATCCACGCACACCCTTCACACCACGACACCACCATACTCTGCACTCCCGACGGCCGCGCGGTCACCACCCTTAACGGCCCCCGCGTCCGCCACCTCTACCAACTCTTCCGCCCCGACCTCACTCGTCTCACGTTTGAAGAGGAGGTCTACCACCTCCTCACCCGCCTAGGCTCCCGATCAGAGATCCACTCACCCACACCCGCCACCACCACTCGTAATAGATGGGCCACTAGAGAAGACCTCCTCACAGCTCTACGTCACACATTCCGCATCCAGACAGAACTCTACTCCGACCCCCTCAATAAATCCCTCCACTCCCACACATACCACTCCCTCTACCCCGAAGATATAGTCTTCTCATCTAGCGGCAGCAATGCCCCGCACACATGGCAAGGCACCAACATAGCCAACCCCGAATACGACCACGAATGCATGAGACGAGCCATGGAACACGCAATCACCAGCGCACACCTCACAGCCCCTCACACACCCAGCGCAACCATCCTCATCCTCCCCCGGTGGGAACACACGCCCTACCGCCACTCCAAATACATCAACTCCCCATACACCCACCACCTTTACACCCTCCCCAACGACGCAAACACATTCCTACCCCCAGACCAACACACCGGCAACCCCACCCCCACCCCATTCGGCACACGATGGATGGTCGACATATACCTCGTCGCTAACCCCCTCGCACTCTCCTCCCTCCCATCACCCACAGCCATGACCGCGCTCCACAACACTCTCGAATCCATATACGACACTCACCTCCCCAACCCTATCATCACCCCCCCTCCTCCACACCTCTTTGACACCTACTCACCCCACTCAGCAGGTATATACCACCGCCCCCCAAACCCAACTCACCCCCTCACATACCCCCTCCCGGACCGCGTACATCTAACGTACCCCCCCACCAGAGGCACCCCTGCTTGGAACTGGCAGGACTTTGTATACACAGACGGCTCGAAAAAAGGCGGCTCGACCCCCCTCGGAGCAGCAGCTACCCACCCCGCCTCGGACACCAAAATCAAAATCCTGGTGACCTCTACCCCTCCCTCACATACGATAAATCGCGCTGAATTAGCTGGCATAGATATAGGCCTCCAACTTGGCCGCACCCACCTCCTCACAGACAGTGCGTGCTCCCTCCGCCTTATTCAAGGTTACTTAAACTGCCCTTCCGCTTACCGCCATAACATTCACCGCGACACCCTCTTATCTATCACACACACCCTTAAAACCCGATGCGAAGCAGGCATCCGTACACACCTCGGTAAAATAAAAGCCCACAATCACTCCATCGGCAACGACCTCGCAGACACCCTCGCCAACCTAGTAGCGGATGGCCACCCACCCGATACTACATACACCACCGGTTCAGAAGTCACGATAGGCCACTGGACTTGGCCATACACCCTCATCCCACAAACCTTAGGGGACCCCACTCCCTACCGATACACCAACCTCAAATCCGACGCACACAAATACAGCACTACACACACACACACTCCTCTCTCGCAACAACCAAACACGGTGCCCTCCTCGCCCGCGCCGCGTCGGACGGAGCCGACTTTTCTTACCACAAAAAACACTCAACTCTCACAAATATACAGTTCACACACAAACAGGAATTCATGTGGGGCGTCCACAACACCCGCCTACTTACTCACAACCCCACCCTGCGCTGCCCCCTTTGTGGCCAATTCACTAGCAACGGCCACATGGCCGGTAACTGCCCCTCTATGTCTGGCCTAAGACAGGACCGTCATAACAGCGCGTTACAACTCCTACTCTCCCTACTGGAACGCCACAACGGAGGACGCTGGGAAACCATCACCGCAGACTTCGGTAACAAACCCATAAAATCTTTTGATTCCCCCACCCCTGCCCACGCCCCACTTGACTGCCACCCACCTCACCCCACCCACATGCCCACCCGCCTTGTTGCTGCTGACGAAGGTCTCTCGCATGACTCCCTAACCTCATGCCCCGCCGTCCTCCCCCCTGAGATTCTCCCCCCCCTACTTCATCCCCCTGCACACAAACCTGACTTCATCCGCATCCTCGAACCCAGATTCGTTGGTCACTCCAACGGTCGCCGACGTTACGCATCCATAAAAAAGATCCAGATAGGAGAATGGAAATACTGCACAGACAACAACCTCTCTCACACAGCCGACCTCATACGTGCCAAATACACACCCCTTGCGAACGCCATCAGAAACCACTGGCCAGGCACAGTGGTCGACATCCTCCCCATCGTCATGAGCCGCACAGGTACACCGCACTCCTCCACCATCACGAGTCTCACCTCCCTTCTCACCGCCCGCACCGACCCCCCGGATTAACTAATCTCCAAGGCACGACTCGACACATCTCGCATTCTTACACACCTCCACACGCACACTGTCCAATGGCTGCATCACCTCCTACGCATATACCGTATCAAGTCCCGCACGACCTCCCGCCGCACTTCCACATATTGCCTCCACGCACGCCCCTGACTGCACACAACCCTCGCCTCTACTTGCACCCTCCCCGGGGGGGAGTAAAACCCCCGAACACCCTTGGAGAGGTTGGATTAGGCGGTTAACGGTCTAGCCCTGACTTGTAAGTTCCCTGTATGGCATAGTTGGGAGGGCCCAGAGACAGCAGCCGACGCATCCGGCTTTTGGCGAAAAACCGGCGCATACGGTACATGTTGTAAACAATTTCAATTTCAATTTCAATACATGTCTAGATCGGACATACCGATAAATTGGTTGACTCGGTACAGAGCTGTCGCTAGGCTATAGCTCTCACACTTTTGTTGTCCCGACACCACGCATGTAGGCTGGTTGTCGCCGTAACTGTTCCGTTTGCGGGACTGTGACTGTAACTACGTTTGCGTAAGTTATCTTCCACACAAACTGTGTTTGCATGGTTCAATACAAGCTCCTCCCCGCCAACGTCATGATATGCTCTAGCCCCAACCCCCTAGCCCCTATAAGACGGACGCCGCAACTTCCCCCCGCTCACCACCGGCGCAGTCCTAATTCGTTTCAACCGACGGGAGGTCGCAAAGGAGCCCCTCCACTGGCAACACCACTCCCACGACCACAACCGCGTCCTCGCCGATCAGGACGGCAGCCCCTGCAAAACCTCTATCCAATGGGGCCCTCACTTGAATGACGCCGAAAAGGGCGGCCACCACATCTTGATTTCGAGCCTGGAACTGCAGGGGCTCAACAACTATCAAGCTAAGGAACTCTTACACGCCGCCCTCGCCTATCTTTGCGACAACGGCTCCCCACAACTCCCCGACGTCGAAAAGACATTGTACGCAGCCATTGACGAGGCAGGGAAGGAGTAGGAAGCCACGGACACTCTTCCCTACCAAAGCGCCCCGTCGTCTACCCCCTTCGGCACCCTACTGACCTACTCATGGCCCTTGAGCTAAGGGACATCTACAAGCCTCACTGACCTAGCCAAGTGGCACATATGGAGCTCGTGTCAGGCAGAATCCGCACACTACCTTATCGACGTCCCTCGGAGAAACCCTCATGTCCCTACGAATGGGAGACAAGTTCGCCCACTTCACCGTGGGAGGCCTTCCCCCCCTCCGCACCAAACAGACCGAATATACCATTACTCTTCCCCTATAATTCTACCGCTGGGGCCTCGACTGCAATATGGTGAAAATGTCGGACTTTTCCGGACTATATCCTACCCCCGGTCGACCCGGTGGCCACGGCAGTGCTATAATCTATCAACAACCACCGAGATACCGAAGAAGGCCGGACCCGCATGCATATTCTTTACTCCTCCTTGACAGCGGCGGGAATAGGGAATAAACGTATCGAGTTATGCGACGTAGACATCACTCACTACCAATGGACCGGACGGAGTCTGGGCGCCATTGTTGTGGGCAAAGCGGACACTACCTTCAAAGACACCCGCAAGGTAGCCCATAACCTCATCTTACCTCCCCACTCCCCATGCTCTATGCCACCACCCTCAGAAGATTACCATCCACCTTACGTCCGACCCGATCAGCCCCCGACTGCTACGTATCTTCCGCGTACCGATATCCCCGCTAGAAAAGGGGGAAATCCTACCAACCAAGCCTAATCCACGCACTGGAGACGACCTCCACCAAACCGTTCGACCACCTACCCCCGTCGACGACGCTACATAGGCCTCCAACGGCCTTCCCTCCCAAGAGAAGACCAGCCCTCCTCGACACAACCATATAGCGGATCGGCACAAAACCATGTTCGCGTCGGTGACCCTCCACGCTCACGCCTCGAGCATACTCATGGGCTCTGCCAAGCTTTCCACACATGTCGACTGCTCGTCATACTTGGCGCGCGCTATCGATAGACTCGTGCGTTTTCAATCCCCTGCCCTTACACCCCGGGAGACGGACCCTATTGATAGCTCGACCCGACCCAACGATCCCGCTCGGGCCGGTGACACGACCGACCAACCCCATGCCTTACTAGCAGCAACCTCGAACCAGCTAGACCTCGCTACCTACCGCTATGGAGGAGCCCCCCCCCCCCCCCCCCCCCCCCCCCATCCCAAAACCCCAATTAAAACCCTGTGGCAGACACTACGCCGTACTAAACGCCGTCCCCAAGACTCCCACACCGACTCACTTAAAGCGGAGTCAGACTACAAGCAGCGCGTGGTCTCCGTCATGCTCGCCCTCCGTTTGGCTTCCCCCTCACGCCAACGAATCGCAGCAGAATACGCCGCCCTACTAGTTGAAGACCCCCTCGTGCTCCCCCAGCCTGGCGGTAAAATGCAACGCCCTGACACATTCAGCATATCTTCCTTTCCGCCACGTATGGCAGCCTCCACGCTACAACACAGCCGTCTTCCTCCCTCTGAGTCTGCCGCGGCGGATATCTCCCCGGACGACATTCCGCGCCGTCGCACTCGAGATCAACTCCCAACAACGGCCCACTCGGTAGGGGGGGCGACTAGAATAGACACCCGCGCCTCGACCTTCACCCCGGAAGGGAATGCCAACGGTGGGAGGTTTTCGACTGTCTTAACCGTTCTTCCCAAGAGGTGTGCCAATAGGGGGTGAGGAAAGAGAGGGGAACTAGCGGGCCATTCCCACATTAGCAAGGCGATCGAAATAAGCAATAGAACTAAATGTAGGCGGTTTCTTTTTTTCCGTGGCGATGTGGTGTTTTGTGGATTTCAGAACGAAACTTTGCCGCTGAGGAGTATGTAATGCAGCTTATTTCATCCTCCGGCTCTGCCGGAATTAGACTACATTCCCTTGTACATTGTTAATTACTTAGTCCCTAGGATGAGTATCTAGGATTAGGTGTGGCGGCCTAAATTTTTCACTTTAAGTCCTAGATGGCATATGCAAGAAGGCCCTTAGACAGCAACGGCACAGCGCGATAGCGGTACATGCTTGAAATCTCTTTCATTTTCATTATGTTGAATGATGTGTTGGGGACAATTGCTATACGCATCATGCATACTCCGCGTTTGGGTGAGCAACTACTTACACGTGTCACTGTCAATCCAAAGGTCTATAATTCGGACAGCGACCCCAACGGCAAGCTCAAGCCCAATAAATCCAAGCGATCTAATTAAGTCGGACATGACATGGACATGTGGGGGACATGTGTTCGCCGCAAGCACTGAATGTTTGCTTACAAGCAAATGGACTCGGATGAAAATTACCACGCTCCGCCATTCCGGAAAGAATTGTTTTTTCGTTCTACTTGCCTTTGGTGATTTTGGTCATTGAAGGTGGCAAGCCCCATTCATTTTGCCCCCATTTC
This sequence comes from Tetraselmis chui, assembly GCA_026401115.1. NCBI lineage: Eukaryota > Viridiplantae > Chlorophyta > Chlorodendrophyceae > Chlorodendrales > Chlorodendraceae > Tetraselmis > Tetraselmis chui. The sequence goes on along the minus strand of JAPMLY010001455.1, from coordinate 97,131 downwards.
AGAAAATAGCTTTTGCCCAAATCGTTATTTACGTACTGCAAGTGGTACGAAGTTGCATGTCATTAAACATGAGCAACGCAGCAAGGCAAGAACATGATGACGAGGATTGGGGTTTTATGATTTACTAAGTATGTATGGTTTAGGACATTATGGAATGGTGGGGAGATAGATTGTCAGGCGACAAGGTAGCTGTACTTTGGCCAGATTTTCCGAAATGAAATATTTTTAGAAACGGAAGTTGTTTCTTACCCACCCCTTATTGAGAAAACCCAACACCCAAATCAAACTTTGTTGCCTTGCATTGCATCAACTACTCCTTTGAATTCAAAACTCGAGAAATTCGGGTTTGATGTTAAACATACAAGCATTGCAAAGGCGTGCCGAGTGAAAGTTAGCCAATTAAACATTCAGCCGTTCAATCACTCTGAATGATTGAATTAAACCAGGTTGCAAGGCAGGCATGTCACTGTTATTTTGGTTCTCGAAAAACACTTTTTGCAATCCATGATTATCATCATTCTTTGTTACTTTTGTCATGTCAGTCTTAAAACATTACTGACTAGAGTTGGCTGTTTGTCAGTGTGTCCATCTATCTTTGTGCATGTATGTATCTCCAACAGTTTACTACTCAGCTAAATTTGCTTCGGTATTGTTGGTGCGACATATCACTTGTCGGCAAGTACTTGTATTTGGATGTACTATCATATACTTATTTATTTGCTTTAGGGTCGTGGATAGATATCCTCTCGTCGATTTAGTACTCCGTAGTTATAGTACATCTGGATTCGCCTTAAACTATGTTAGGTACGTTACTCTTGCTCATCTCTACGATGAGAGGCATGTACAAAACGTTGTTAATTCGTATGATTCTATAGATTACTTTTAAAACCGATTGCACTCACAAGTATCAAAATAAGACAATATTTAAATCAACAACAAAAGCCGGCAATCAGGCACAACTACGGGCTACCAATAGTCCACGATCACTAAGAACCAGACACGTAGAGTACGCGCTGCTGTGGTATAGACACGCAGGCTTGGGGTGCTAGCATAACACTATTTAGCTATTCAGATGTACAAGATTTCATAATTGATCATTGTCGATTTTTTGCTATTTTGCAGCGCTATCCACATTTGATTAATGCTGTTTTTTATCATATGATTGTCACGTTATTGCCGTCGGTACAAAGTTGTAGCTGCATAGGGCTGTCCATTAATTCGGTGCTATTCTATGATCGTTTATTTGATATTATTTACTCGTGAGACTACATTATGTTGTGCAAGTTCTGTCACCGTTCCCTCCATTTTGAGTCCCCCCCCCCCACCCCCCGTGCGTTATGGTCCGTGTAGTTGTACACTCATGCGGCTATGATGGCGATCATCGTGACCATGCGGTGGGATAGGGGCTTTGGCGATGTTGGCTTCCACAATGAGCTATTAGACAGTAGCGGGAGTAGCAATTACGACTAGAGCGGTCACTAGCGGTCCGCATATACTGGCAACGGGGGCCAAGGTATGCATTTGGTGGAGCTGGAAGATAGGAGAGGGTGCAGCAAGCAAGATGCAGCTACTGGGGCGATAAGCCACGATGGCGTCTTCCCGTAGAGGGTGCTATTTCTATGTGACAGATTGATAAAGGAGAATAAACTGCGTAACAACTAATTACGGCTAGTGCAGGCGTGCGAGAGCGTTAGTGTTTGCAATGCAGTTGAATGCAATGCAATTGAGTGCAATTAAAATGAGAAATTGAAAAGTGCCTTGTCTCCCCCCCCCCCGCAGCGCTGGCTTAACTAGCGCAGCCTAGCTCCCCTTCAGTCTTGAAGCGTCACGCGACTCTTTGGAGCTCGTCTCACGCGACGTGCTGATTATTGCCTCGGATAGACGTTGGCATGCGCGTCGTGTCGCTGTGTCTCTTAGTTAGTCTCGCCCATAAGCACGCTAGAACTGCATTGAGACTTGAGCTAATTACAGTGGTTGTACAACTGCGGGTGCACACTTCCTCGGTGGGTACGAAATGCAACTAGTACCGATACATACGAGTCCAACAGTCATCGGTACTGCAAAAGGACAGGACTCGCCACACTCACACCCTCGCCCTCTAGACAAAGTGGAGAAACAGTCTTTGGCCAACCCTGTAATCAGCCTCATGCCAATTCCAGTAGGTTTTCAACTATTTATGTTGATGTCATTGCGATTAGGGTAGCCTCGCTGGGTTAGCTATCCTCATGAAATCCAAGTACTTTGGCGAATTACGAATTGAAGCCAATAAGGTGAGTCCAAGAAGTGATGTAACGCAACAACATACAGTGACGAGTACAATCCTACAATAGTACATTGCAGGACATTGTACAGGTACTCGTTACTAATTCCAATTCGTGCTTTTCCATCGGACGGACGTACAAACGTGGGTACGTCGCTACTGCAATATTCATAGGGTGCTGATGCTACAGTACGACCAGCATTTCCCGGTACGTACAGAAATGCAGAGTTAATCTAACTAGCCAAATGACGCACCTAAGCGAGTTCTTCGATGCAGAAGAGGCCGCGTCGTGAAACCCAATGCTAGGCAGGCCGCGTCTCAGGACAGATGACGACGGTTAGACAGCCCGAACGCCTGACACGTAAGCGTAGCTTGCATGCGTAAGCAATCTGGGCAGAAACCTATTTGGGCCCAGTGCAGTAGAGGGAGGTGACAGAACCGTTTAACAATTCCATTGTTCACTTACAACATATACTGCTTAAGTACAGCAGTGAAACATCTTTCACCTTCGCCTCTCGACAACATCATTTTGCCATCTCGCAACGAAAGAACTAGACCGATTAGAATTGATTTGTGCTAGCGTTTAGCTTGACGAGGCTAACCGCCACACTGGTTTCGGAGCTCTTTGGTCGACGCACGTTTTCGCTGGTCATTGATTCGCTCGACGTTGCTTGATTGACTCGAAATGGCTTCTGTTGGACCTGGACATTGCGTGGTGGTTGTAATTCATGTTGGAGGGACTAAACTGTCGGACGTAAAGTTGGTATTACAACATGAGCCTCGTACCAGTAAAACTTGGTTCCCGGCTGGCTCTGTCTTACCTAATGAAGAGCCTGCTGACGCTGCCGTTCGTGAATTACACGAGGAAACCGCCCTTACTTTGACACCGGATGATTTAACGTTGTTGAGTGACGCTCCTCTCCGAGTTGCGTTACCTGAAGGACGACAGCTTGTTTACGTGTACTCGGCTTCTCTCCCTGTCATGTTTGCTATGAGCCACTTACGTACACCTGCTCAGGTTGAGCAGGCTGTTCCTGCACAATCGACAATTAATCCGAATAGTACTTACGTCGTCCCGGAATCGATTAACATTGACGGTCTGAATCTTGCGCCCGCTAAGACATGGTTACTTCCTGTTGTGAAGCACAAGAGCGAGTTACTTCACTTCGGTTACGTGACTCAATGGGAGACTTTTCGTCGTGCGGTCTACTCACACATCCCGATTTTTCATGACGACACATCTATTCCGAGACACTTCTTCATGTACTCCCGGTTTACGTCGGTCGACTCTGGTCCTGTCTGGCTATTGATTTGTGGACACATCAATTAGCTGAGTGGTGAAACGCCGACATATTTACGTGTGGGAATGCCGATGCCTACCCGGAACCTGGCTGGACTACATGTGACCCTCACGGAGACACAGCGTAAAGCTGCAATTAATTCTCCATCGCAGTCTGGTCGAGACGCTAATGAACTGGAGGATTGGCTTGAAGCTCAGCCTCAGCGTTTTCTAATGCTTGGCATTACTGTTAGCACTAGCATCCCGTTGCATAGTACTTATGTACAAGGTAGCTATTTGTCATTCTAGTACTTAGTGTTATGCTATTAGCGGTACTCTATTCCCTATTAGTGGCGGTCGGCCGGCCTTGCCGGTGCCTTCGCCGGCCGCCATCTCTCTCCACACACTTCTCTAGTCACCACAGCCGGCCCCCTTGTGGGGCCGGCACGACCTCCGTGTAACTATCCGTTCCCAACTCTAACAGGTTATGGGCCCTCCACCAAGTTACACTAGAGAAGAGCGTGTGTAAAGCGCTCGGCGCCACGCTAGTCCTATCTACTCCCACGTAAAAAAGAGTAGAGCGTGTGTAAAGCGCTCGGCGCCACGCTAGTAATTCATCGTCCCACCGACCCCACGCTTCGCCTTCGAGCTGGTTGTCCGCGATTGTCCTACCATCTCCCACGAAAAAAGGAGAAGAGCGTGTGTAAAGCGCCCGGCGCCACTTTCGCCCCACCCAACTTTCAGTCTCACCTAGCCTTTCAGTACTTTAATTAGTACTGTTATTGTTTTTTCCCGAGGCAATGCCGCAACGCTCACCTTACTTAGCGAGGAGCTTAACTTTCCCACGGCGAGAAAGGGGGAGTCAACACGAGCGCCCGTCTATGTTTTTTGCGTGCCTACACGCTCCTAACGGCCTTGTTGGCTGTGCTTCTTCCTCGCCGGTCGCTCTCATGCGTCGGCTAATTCTCCCGTGGACAGTTTTTCCCGCTACATGTCAGAATAGTACATAACACAGTACATTCGGAACTGCTTCATATCGACAACTCGCCGGTAGCGGCACGTTCTTGTGAGCGCATGTCGCTACACCTACCCGGCCGGAGACACACGCTAAAAGCACTACACCTTCTACCAAGATGACACCTTCCTCAACGCGAGCTAGGACGACGTCAAGACCTCGGCTACCTTGAGGGGGGGTGTTAGCACTAGCATCCCGTTGCATAGTACTTATGTGCAAGGTAGCTATTTGTCATTCTAGTACTTAGTGTTATGCTATTAGCGGTACTCTATTCCCTATTAGTGGCGGTCGGCCGGCCTTGCCGGTGCCTTCGCCGGCCGCCATCTCTCTCCACATACTTCTCTAGTCACCACAGCCGGCCCCCTTGTGGGGCCGGCACGACCTCCGTGTAACTATCCGTTCCCAACTCTAACAATTACGGCAAACTCGTATGACTCGGTTATGTGGGTTACGTCACAGTTCTCAGGACATATGAATGGGTGGTGGCTGAACCGTAAAACCCAAGCTGCTATTCCATCTACCTATGACCTACTGGTCGCGGAGTTACGCAAGACTACGTTTCTCACGAACATTCAAGACGACGCAATTAATGCTTTGCTCAACCTTACGCAGAGCAACACGATGAGTTACGCCTTCTACACCAAGCAGTACAACGACTTTTTACGTCGGTCTCGTCAGAACCTGACAGCCGATGTGCAGTGCGTACGCTTCATTAACGGTATGGCAAACTTTACGTTGAAGAATCAGGCGAAGTCACACCGAGCTCAGAAGGGTTACCAGATCACTCTGGTGGAGCTGCAGAATTTCCTGAATGACGTCGTAACATATTCGCCGGAACTCGGCAACATGTGGTCTTCATCTGGCCCATCGGCTCAACCAACACGCAAGCGCAACTTTGACGACCCACTCGTCGAAGCTTCTAAGATATGGAAGCGCAATGGTCGTGGCCGTGGTCGTGGCCGTGGACGTGGACGTGGAGGCAACAATGGTGGCCGTGGTCAAACATCTTCAAACACTGGCTGCGTTGACTTCAACACTCTCGCTAATGCGATGACACATGAGGAGCGCAAGCGGCACATGGAGGAGGGACTATGCTTCAAGTGCCACAAGAAGGGACACCGACTATTCCAGTGCCCGGAGTGGAAGGGCAAGGCATCTATGGAACCTCAGTCTAAGAAGCAATGATTGTGGCAAGGCTGTTCTACCACCGAAGTGGAGCAGCCGGCTACATCTACTGTTCGTTCTGAGACACTGTTAGCGACAGAGGTCGTCGACACGCCTTCGGCACCTCCATCGACTACAGTCGCGACACCTGCAACTTTTGTAGCAGGTCGTCGTCGTCAGAGACAACAGAGACAGAGTAGTAAACATGTAACCAGACGTTCAATTGATTGGAAACTGGTTGACTCTGTTTTTGACCCTTTGCATGCACGATTCAACTTCACTTTAGAGGGATGTGCTGATGATGAAGGTCTAAACTCGCACGGTGACTTACCTCACTGTTCGCCGAGTGACTCGATTCTTGAGCGGGACTTGTCAGGAGAACGGGTGTTCATTAATCCACCCTGGGAGTTAGTTGAGCAGATTGCACAACATTTTGAGGATTGTCGTCGAACATCTCCGACATCTACGATGGCTGTTTTTGTACTACCGAAATGGGCAAAATTTGCTTCGCTTACTAAGCACTGGAAACTCCACCAAGAATTCCCAGCGAGGACACAGCTTTTTACTCGCCAGTCACTGGAGAACCCAGCGCAACAGGAGGTGGTTGCTCCAGCTCCTTGGCATGTACAGCAGTGGTTAGTCGACGCAGATTGTGCGTTTTACGACTCGACGTCACCTATAGCATATGATCAACCCGACTCGGTACTTGTACCTCATGACGACGCGGAACAATCCATCGCTACGACGCTGCTCTGCGACAATTTTCTTCGACAGCTACAACCTTGTTGACTGACCTCACGGAAGCTCGTCCGTTAATTCGAACTGAGCTGACTATGAAAACTCCTGATGGCGGACACCAAACTTCTGGATTAGTGGATTGCGCTGCGACACTTGCTTTCGTGTCTGAGGACTTCGTACGACGCTTTGCTTTACAGACTCGGAAGTCTGCGACTAAGACCCCAGTTCGACTCGCCAACGGACAACGAGTGACTTCTTCGACAGTATGCGATGTTACTTTTGAGCTGGCTCGACACGAATTTCACCGGACTTTTTACGTCTTACGTGATTTACGTACATCTGATTTAATTCTCGGTTTACCATGGCTTGATGACGAACATGCCTCTTTACAATTTGGTACAACCATGGTTTTTACTCTAATGGACGGCACAGTTGCGGAGACTACACTCGAGGAACGACGCCCTGAGTGTCTACTACTGTCGTCTACAAAAGTTCAGAAACTCGTGCGCAAGACTCGCCGGAGCAGGGGACGTCCTGCTGAATTTTACGTCATTGAACTTACGTCAGCCGTTGAACAACCCACTGACTTTCACACTGGTGAGGAGCTAACTCCAGAACAACGTGACAACTTCCGGTCGTTACTCTTCAATGACTTTCCGGAGTTACTGCAACCTGTCGACTCTCCACTTGTAAGCCGACAGTGGGATCATCCCATTGAAACAACTGGCCCGATGCGACGCCAACGGCTAAACAGATGGTCACTTGCAGAGTGCGCTGAGCTAAATCGACAGCTCAAAGACGCAGTGGAGGCTGGTCTGGTCCGTCCCAGCTACAGTGAGTCCGGCTCGCCAATTCTTTTCGTGCGGAAAGCATATGGCTCGCTACGTCTGTGGATTGACTACCGTGGCCTGAACGAGGTTACGCGTAAAGATGCTGACCCACTTCCGCGTGTGGACGACACGCTCGACGAACTTAAAGACGCGAATTTTTATACCCTTCTCGACCTCGCCTCTGGCTTCTGGCAAGTTCGAGTACATAACCAAGACATTCACAAGACGGCATTTCAGACACATGATGGCTTAATGGAATGGGTCGCCATGCCGTTTGGACAATGCAATGCACCAGCTACATTTCAGCGGATGATGAATGACATACTTCGCGACTTTTAACATAAGTTCGTTACAGTCTACCTCGATGACGTTTGTATCTACAGTCGAACTCTGGAGGAGTACCTGGAGCACCTACGTCTCGTGTTACAACGATTCAAGGATGAAAGCTTAAAGTTACGCCTTAAGAAATGCTTCTTCGGACTGCAAGAGATGGAGTATCTGGGCTATACTGTGTCAGCCGGTAAAATTTCGGTTTCCACAAAGAAAGTCGAGGCCGTTGCAGACTGGCCAGTGCCCAAGACGCAGAAGGAGGTTCGCAGTTTCGTACAGTTCTGCAACTTCTACGCCAGATTTCTACATCATTTTAGCGACCTTACGGCTCCATTGACGGACTTACTGCGGAAGTCCCAGCCACAAAAGGTTACATTAACGCGTGCCTGTTTGGAAGCCTTTGAGACTCTCAAGTTACGGCTCATTTCCGCGCCATGCCTGATCCTTCCGGGGGTCGGCTCGGACGCGACGTTCACCGTGGCTACAGCTGCTTCAACAGTGGGGATTGCAGCAATCCTGTTGCAAGACCAAGGAGGAGGTCTTCAACCACTCTCTTACTGGGCGCGTAAGCTAAATCCAGCTGAGCGTGGTAACAATTAATCTGCGTACGACTTAGAAGCTTTGACCGTATGCGAAGCTGTCAAGCATTGGAGGTGCTATCTTGAAGGATGCTCTAAGTTCCTTGTCGTAACAGACCACGACACACTGCGACATCTTCTCATGCAACCGAACAACAAGCTGAACAAGCGGCAAGCAAGATACCTTCGGGATTTGCAACCGTTTGTGAGCTCGAGGACACTTGCATATCGCAAGGGAGCTATGAACGAAGCTGACCCGTTAAGTCGGCGTCCAGACTCCGTACCTTAGGCCACAATTCCATTACTTTGGGGTGGCGAGGTTCCGTCAGATCGAGAATTTCGACGGAAGTCCCAGCTATTGTTTGAAGACGCGCAGTTAAATTTACTGACTGTTAACGCGTTGCATCATGAGTTCGTTGTTCATGAGTTGCATCATGAGTTGTATCATGAGTTGCATCATGAGTTGAGTCATGTTGCATCATGAGTTCGTTGCATCAACGCGTTGTATCATGAGTTCGCAGATCTCATTCGCGAGGGGTACTCCCAAGACTCGTTTTATGGGGACGAGGGTGAGTGGACGAAAGACAGCCGGATTGAAGCTAGAGATGGATACTTTTGGCGCCTCGATCGCCTATGTATACCCCAAAACTCTGAGCTTCGACTGAGATTGATCACAAAGTTGCACGAAAGTTCGTCACCTGGTCACAGAGGAGTTGCTGGCACTCTTGCTAAAGCACTCGACAGGTTCTGGTGGACACGAATTCGCCAAGATGTGAAAGATTTTTGTGAGCGCTGCGTCGTATGTCGACGAGCAAAGATTCGACCGCAGATGGCTGCGACTCTTTACCCACTACCTGTTCCACCGAGACCGTGGCACACAGTTGGTCTTGACTACTTGACACACTTACCTGAGAGCAATGGCTTTAACAATGTGCTGATTGTAGTAGACCATCTAACTCGAATGGCCCATTTTCTGCCGTGTACATAGTCGGTTACTGCCGAAGAAACTGCAACTTTGTTTTTACAAGGAGTCTACCGTTTGCATGGACTGCCCCGTGTGATGGTCAGTGATCGCGACCCGAAATTCGTCAGTGCCTTCTCGCATACACTTTGGCGACGCCTCGGAACGCGTCTGAACATGTCTTCCAGTCGACATCCAAAAACAGACGGACCGACAAAGCGCGTGAACGGCACGTTTCAGCAGCTTCTTCGTTGCTTCTGTTGCTATGATGGCTCTGATTGGACTACGCTACTACCACAAGTGGAATTTGCGTACAACGCATCGCGTGCACTCGGAATTGCTTGAGCACACACCGTTCGAGGCTAACTTTGGATTCTCTCCTGAGGAGCCTGCTGACCTGTTGTTCAGCATGCGACCTTCAATTCCAGTTTCGCAAGACGCAGCAGAACGGTTGAGATTGTTACAGGAAGTACATACTTTGGTACGCTCAGTGTTACAACTACACAAAGACGAAATGCAACCACGCACAGAACCGTCTACAACGCCACACTTCGCCAGAGGAGACAAGGTTTCAGTCGTCACATCAAACCTTTTTCTACGTGGACAACCGAACCGGAAACTCAGAGACAGATTGCTTGGCCCTTTTACTGTGGAGGAGCAAATTGGGAAACACATTTACAGATTAAAACTTCCAACGACAGTACGCTTACATCCTGTGTTTCATGTGAACAATTTACGGCCCTGCTCTACCGCTCCGTTACGACCATCTGTTCCGGTAACTGTACATGAAGGAGACGACGAGGAGTTTGATGTCTCGCACATCTCTGCTGTGTGCATCAAGTCGCTACCTGGGCGACGAGGCAAATATCTGCTCTTCATGACGCACTTCAACGATGACGACATTCCCAGGGACTGGATCCGGATCCTACGGCTCCGCGAATCCCCGAGACTACTCGGGTTCGGACTCGGTCTCGTGGGTCCGGACCCTAGAATCACAAGTAATCGCGGGATCCGGACCCTAGAATCACAAGTAATCGCTGGATCCGAACCCTAGGTTCGGTAGGTAATCGCGGGATCCGAACCCTAGAATCACAAGTAATCGTTGGATTCGGTACCATATATTGTAAGTAATCGTTGGATCCGGTACCAGTTATTGTTAGTAATCGTAGGATCCGGTACCAGTTATTGTAAGTAATCGTTGGATCCGGTATTCATCGTACTTAAATGGATCCGCGGTAATCGCTAGTACCTCATCCTCGCAAAATGATGTGGAATCGCGATACCCAATCAGTACTCACGATTCCGAGTATCTCACGATTCTGTGGTGGCCCGAAGTGACACGCTGTTTTTTGGGGAGATATTTGGCAATGCAAATCTGCTAAGGTGTATGTCTAGGATTGGTTCAATAGCCATGATTGTTGTCATTCCGCAGCCTTGAATCGATTGTAGCCCACCCAAGGGCCAGTTAAACGGTGCGTACGCGCTTGAAATCCACCATAATCTGCCCGTCCACATCTAACTCCTATCATAGTTAGCAACAATGGCGGGGCAAGCGGGAAGTAGTAGACCGTCTAGATCATGGAAGAGCTTGTCATCGACGGCTATCCAACGTACAAAAGGGGCGCTTGTTGGGAATTCAGATAGTGTGTTCATGATACCTCAGTCAAAATCTACTGTATGGGATCCAAGCATGAGCAGGCGCATAGAACTAGTAGCGATGTAAAAATTGAATTTGCTGTACAAATTTCCCCCAAAATGCGCAATTTGTATCAATTTGCATGAGTACTTCGAGTACGTGTTGGAATCGCGAACCCAACGAATCCAACGGAACTAAAAATTTAGAAGTACTCATGTACTCGGTTCCGGAACCGAAAACACAGGTACTCGCTGGATCCGAACCCTTTAATCACAGGTAATCGATGGATCCGAACCCTAGAATCATAGGTACTCGCGGGATCCAGACCCTAGAATCACAGGTAATCGCGGGATCCGGATCCCTTTTTTTAAGGTACTCACTAGTTCCGGATCCTAAAAAATCAAGTACTCATGGATCCGAACCCAACAAAAAGATGGCGGATCCAGTTCCTAGACATTCCACATGTCTTGCACCGGTTGAACGAAGTACACCGGACCACAGCGTTACAAGATTTCTTGGAGACGCCCCAATGGCACAAGTTTGCCAAGACTCAGGCGTACATCGACTTCATGCACGCTCACCCAGCGCGCATTCTTGAGTCCAAGTAACTGCTTCAGTAAAGGAGCTTTGACCACGGAGGTCAGCCTCGCGGCGGCCTCATTGATCTGCCAAGAGGGGGAGGGTACGAATGTGACGAGTACAGTCCTGCAACAGTACATTGCGGGACATTGTACATTTACTCGTTACTAATTCCAATTCGTGCTTTTCCATCGCACGGACGTACACACGTGGGTACGTCGCTACTGCAATATTCATAGGGTGCTGATGCTACAGTACGACCAGTACCTCCCGGTACGTACAGAAATGCACAGTTAGTCTAACTAGCCAGATGACGCGCCTAAGCGAGTTCTTCGATGCAGAAGAGGCCGCGTCGTGAAACCCAATGCTAGGCAAGCCGCGTCTCATGACAGATGACGACGGTCAGACAGCCCTAACGCCTGACAGCAGTAGAGACAGCCCTAACGCAGTACAACATTGAGACATCTTTCACCATCGTCTCTCGACAACATCATTTCGCCATCTTGCAACGACAGAACTAGACAGATTTGAACTGATTTGTGCTAGCGTTTAGCTTGAGGAGGCTAACCGCCACAATACGGTGTACCTCATTTAATCGATGCCAAACAAATTGAATTTCCTCGTCCTTGAAATGGGTGTAGAACAACATGTACTTCCCACGGCGTTATGGAACAATGCCAATCTTAGCAAATGAGATGCGTTCAAGGCCGTACTCGTCATCATCTTCATGAGTCGTAACATTATCACAAGGACGACATGTAGCGGGAGGACATGGACGAAGATTGTTGACGTGAAACACCGGGTGTAGGTGTACATAAGATGGTAACCCTATTCTGTATATGCTCGTACCAATCTTCTCCAACACCGTAAAGGGTCTCAATTGTCTTTCCATAAGTTTCGGGTAAATTTGGCCACGTAGAAAGAGGCCCTTTGTAATCATCGAAACCTTGGTTATAACTGGGATGATGTTGCCGATTGATAACGAGCTTGCATATCATCTTTGTGCATTCGTAACACATACGTAACTAATTCATGCACTTCGCGTAATTGTTGGACTCGCTCATGTGTAGCTGTAGAAATCGGGATTGACGGCCGTAGTGGCAGCATCAAGTCCATTGGTTCCTCATGTGCGAAGCCGTAGTTCGCTTCAAACGGGGTTTGCTTGATTCCCAACGCTAGATTAGCATTGTAGGCAAGTTCAGCTTGCCGAAAATTGGAAATCGAAAATTGTTTACAACATTAACATAGTCAACCGTCCGGTCGGTTGTCTAAGGGAGAGCTGCCATATAGGTCTTGGGATCAGGGCTCAAGGCCGGACGCCCTATTCCAAAATACTCCTCGGGACTATCTATATATATATATATATATATATATATATATATATATATATATATATATATATATATATATATATATATATATACAAGTAGGGCGAGGGAAGTGGGGCGGGGAGGCTAGATCGGGGAATGGTTCGAAGGATCTCGAGGAGGGGTCAACGGCGGTTTATTGTTGGTTATGAATGCCCAACCATAGACGCTATGTTTGTCGCTAGGCCTCGAGGGACTTGGCGGCAAAGCTCTAGAGCGCCCATTATTCTTGCATAAGAAAATAGAATAAAAGTATAGGGGTTGTGATCACGAAAGAGAAGACGGCCGGGCCCCATTGGAGGCCGTCTTTCTCCGACGTTTTGTATGTAGCCGAAAGAGAAAATTAAGCTTTAGTACCGGCGCCGTATTTGTGACAGGCGTTAGGCACTGCCAACTCGCCATACTATTGGTGTCGCATAACAACGGCCGTGGATAGACGGGAGCCGGCGACTCGATCGCGGACTCGTTAAGAATGTTGGTTGCTTCTCTTTGCCATATTGCAGCCACACACACACGAGTGCACTTTATAATTTTCGACGCGCTTACAAAAAGTAGCTGATGTGTCGAACTTTTTGCATTTTTGCGACGTGACTTGCAACTACATTCATGTATACTTCCATTTGTTTGCGCGGTGTAGATGAATTTCGCGTGTGAACAAGCTTGTTACCGGAGCCCTCTACTAACGATATTGCATCATTATCAGCATTATTGGTAGCATTCACGAATTGCATGAAGAAAACCATAGGACAAAACACGGGGAAAGAAACGCATTAAAGCTAGTGCCATTTCATTGGGCATAACCGAGATGAGCTATGTACATCATATCATCATACTTTAAATGCCCAACTTTTCCCCGCTTTCACATCATTTGCGGGCTTGAAACTGATATTGAAATTGTTTACAACATCTGCGGGCTTATGATTTCTTGTTTGTCACTTTGCCGCGAGGGGCGAGCGTACGGGGCAGTCAACCCCGCGGTATTCCCCCCGCTCAGTCGGCGGCACGATAACGTCGAAATATCGCCGTCTATTTCAGCTTTAAATCATGGCGCCGCCGGCCGTGTGGGAAGCTCACAACATGTATCGTGAGTAAAACTAATTTACTTGGAACAAGTTCCGTCAGGGCGCACGGGTCCGTCCTTCATGATGAAGTTGTTAGTCCCGTGTAGGTGTTGGACGTTTATGTATCATACATGTTCCCCGATTCATAACGATATAGCGCTGTCGGTTAGACAAATGGGGTAGGATAGAAGTATGCCCATGTAACAATCATCTCGGCTTGCGTTGTTTTCCATCATTTTATGCGAAATGTAAGATAGGCACATGCGTCGTATTGATACGACCACATTAATGGCATTAACATTAGACTGTTGTGAGACATCAGGCTTAGACACGCGAGGCACTGCAGTAGCACAAACATATTTATCGTTGTACTTACAATGTATTCATTTATGCATTTCAAACGCTACCTGAAAATCAAGTTGTTTGAACGTTGAAGTGCCGCTCCCGCCTCCCCCATCTCACCATTACCATATATATCCCGATCCTCTTTCAAAACAAGCATTATCGTCTTCCCTTCAAGGATATTCAAATCGACCATACCCATATTAGCATTTGACACGAAACAATAACAACCGCCAGGGCCTCCATGTGGGCTTTTGCATGTTTAAAGCACTATCTCTTACAAGCAGTGTTACGCCGGCGCTGGGAGAAGTCGCCGCAAAATGCGGGCCGTGTTTTTGAAATAGCAACATCGGTTGGGTCCATACCTTTTGCTGCCGCTTCCACGTACCTAAGCTTATGCACACAAACATCTATCTACCCCCCTTGTTGAACAGGAATCTTAGACTCAAACATGGTTCCCCACAAGGGACGACAACCCAGCCCGTACGCGAATAGCCCTTACCCGAGAGGACGCACATATAAGTGGCCCGCGCGTCGGACGTATTATCACGCCATGCAGATCAACAAAACAACTTCGTTGAAGCACCAAAGATCATATATTGCCGTGGTGACGACCCCCGTCGTCTCTTCCCTAGTACAAGTACCGTGTATTGAAATTAAAATTGAATTACAACAATTCGCTGCACAATATGATTGTTGCCTTATAGTTCGCCCGCATAGCTGGTGCATGGCAGCTTTAGCCGGGGCTTAGACCTCCCTCTCTAATCCACCTACTCGAATTCACCGGGACAAATTATTGTAAACAATTATAAGTGCATGTCCATGCTAAGCATTAAATCAATACAAGATCAAAATAGTTTACATCAAATTTCAATCTTATGTCCTAAGATGTGACTAATACTGGCATTTTGCATGCACCATACGTGACTTGCTCACCACCATACAAGAGGGGGCGGGGGGAGGCTTCCCCATGCGGCGATCCAGCGGGTGTAGGTCCCCCTTCATCTCATGGGCATGCGTGTGTGGAGGGGGTGGGGCAAACAAAGACATGAGGAGGTGGCTGGTGCTCTTTCCCCCTCGCTAGTTTAATCATTTTGCCATTTAGCTCTATGGCCACCCTTGTTAGGGTCCGATATCCTCGGTGATTACGTCCCCGGGGGTTGTGGGTGCATACATTTACTTCATTTTCCAAAAACACCCCTCCGTACAAGACTATTTTGAGGCCGCATATTCCAAGAATCTCTGCCGCCAACCGTGCCGCCATTCCGCCTAGGGATGTTCTCTTGTGCTCTTGCCGTTATCCTCCTCCACCCTCCCCTCCCCCGGACGGTACGACGGAAGTAGCGCAAGTCGGAGGTTAGCGAGCGCCATATTATGGCGTTGCTTATCAGCTCGCCGCCGCGAGGCCCAAAGCCTCTCCCCTCCCCCCCCCCCCCCCCCGCAGATACGCCGTGCGCCAATCGTATTCGAATAGCCAAAGATACTCCCCCGCTTCTTCCGAGTGAGAGGATCTAAGGGTAAATGCCCGGGAAATAAAATAGTGGACGAGCCGAGCATGAGATCTTGCCATTGGTAAGTACAAATATGTTGCCTCCATGTGTTGCATTCTCAGCGCGTTGCCTAGAAGTTTCCTTAGTTTAATCTGCTAGGTTTGCGCACAACGCAGTGCTTCCTTTTGCCGTGCTTTGGATTCCGTGATCCTCTTGTCACTCTTGCCCTTTATTGGTTCCCCTGCCTTTTATCATTCCCCTGTCCGTGTTCATGTTGTTGTTCTTGTAGTCACGTTTAATATTTTGAAGGACTTATTCAGATAGCGACGTTGTGCGTACTTACAACGACTGAAACAAATATCTGGAGACTTCCATCGGAGGCTGTCGAAGGTTGGCATCAGTCAAGAAAAGCTCCGCATTGTAGGAGTAACACCCGCCAAGCCTCGTCCAGCAAACGAAAGCACCACAGTGCTAGCTGACAATTCCCCTGACAGCATATCCGATATCACTGCCGTTTTCGACCGCCCCGTTTTCCGGAGCTGCGTCGCAGCGGAGGGTTGCCATGCCGCCCCGCCGGCTCGAAGCGACACAGCCTCTTCTAGAGGAGCTCGTCGCCGCCCGCGAGGCGAGCGAGCACACACGCAGCAACGGGTCGACTGTGCACTGCGCGGCGTCTCTTTGGCGCCCCAGTCTCGCCATTCTACTTGTCGGTAACGGCGCCTTCCTGTTCGGTTTCCACCTCGCCGTCATAAACGGGCCGCTCGGTCGCATCGCGGAAGACCTCGGCTGCGGCAACAACCCCGTTCTGCAGGGTCTCATTGTCAGTAGCCTCCTGGCCGGTGGCGCGATAGGGAGTCTGGGTGGTAGTGGCCTGGCGGACAAGTTCGGTCGACGGTGCGCTGACCCCTCCATGCTCTCGACCTACTCGTCTTGCGGTTATGATTCCAAGTCCTCGGTCGACATACGACTCACAACCCTGACGAGTCGTACCCCGCCCCTGACTTGATGCCATGCCAAGGAGGAGCTGCGTACTGGCGTGCGTTCCCTTGTTTTTGTGTGCCATCCTCACAGCGACCGCACAAGGGCTTTCGACCATCACTGCGGGACGACTCCTCGGTGGTATAGGCGTCGGTCTCACCTCGTCTGTTGTCCCTGTCTACATATCCGAGGTACAGCTCACCCACTTTTCATGCCGTCCATGCACTCTACATGGATGCTTGCGAGCGAAGCTTGTGTTTTGATACGTTGATATTGAAGAGTGAGGGCACCGGGTATCACGTAGGTGGCGCCCACGCGCCTGCGAGGGGCATTCGGCACTTGGAATCAGCTTCTCATCACCTCAGGCAACCTCACCGCGTTAGTGATCAATGCGCTGGTGCCCGCTGAGCACTGGCGCTGGGTGATGGCGCTCTCTGCGCTGCCTACCTTCATCCTTCTGATTGGAATGTGCTGCATTTGCCCCGAGACCCCGCGCTGGCTGATGCACCAACGAAAGTCAGAAGAGGCTGCCCGCGCGGCGAAATGGCTCTGGGGCGACGCTGCCACATCCGAGCTGACGGTACGCCGCACCTTAACCATCCCCTCCCTTTTACCTTCGTGTCCCACCGCACCTGATCGCACGCAGTGCCCTATAATGCATCAGGTGCATCCCTCACCGGAGGACGACGAGCCCCAGGCCGCGTTCTCTGAGCTCTTTGCCAAGCCCAACCGAATGGTGGCCGCCACCGCGGTGATGATGTTCTTGCTGCAGCAGTTTGCGGGAATCAACGCGTTGGTGTACTTCTCCTCGACCATTTTCAAACAGGTGCGACCCAGACGGGGACCTTCGTAGGCCCTGACCAATGGGCAGCGCCATCACTCCTCTGTTTTGCGAGCCTTCTTCGCATTACCTACGAACATTGACCTACGAACATAGCTCAACTCGCGCCAGTCTGATACGCCCGCGCCAGTGAAAGTTATCTCCGGTGGCTTCATCAGTGATAGATGAATTTATGTAGGATCAGTGCACGCGTGACGGTAGCAGGTCCACCAGTCCGTGTGATCATATATTCACATATCAGCCGAACAATCGAGCAAGACATTAATAGATATCGAGCAAGACATTAATAGACATTCATGAGTTGGTCGACAAACGTCGAATGCTGAACCTTGATCGGCGAAGCAGCAATTAAGCATATCTCGATTGGATTTTTTGTCGATCGGGTCACAGGCTGGCGTCGCGTCCGACACTCTGGCGAGCGCTGCTGTCTTCACGATGAACGTAGGCGGCACATTCATTGCGGGCGGCCTGATTGAGCGACTGGGGAGGAAGACGCTCCTGATGGGTAGCTACGCGGGGATGGGGGGAGCAATGGCGGCGATGGCCGCCAGCATGGCGATCCCACAGTTGAAGGTCCCCCCCCTTCCTCGAACAGCTCTCGCCACCAACGCGTCTTGCATTACCCCCTTGACACGCCATCTTCGCTTCAGAAACTTCTCCCTCACGCATGTTACTATTCGGCCCGTCTGTGATGACAGGGTGTGAGCGCCATTGTAGCGGTACTGGGCGTCCTCACCTACATCCTGTCATTCGCTCACGGCGCCGGCCCAGTGCCAATGCTGCTCATCCCAGAAATCGCACCACACCGCGTGCGAGGTAAGCCTCCACCTCAGCCCAAACACAGTCGCGCTCCCTAACGGAGTCAAACTCGCAGCTGCTCGATGAGTGACTGACCGCTGAACGCGCACAGGCCGCGCGGTGGCGTTGGCGATGACGTCTCATTGGGTGTGCAACTTCATGGTTGGGCAGCTCTTTTTACCAATCGTGCGCGTGATTACCGTCGGTGGCGCATTCGCGTTCTTCGCCATAGTCTGTGGCGTCGCCGTCCTCTACACGACTTTCTTTGTGGTGGAGACAAAGGGGCGGTCCCTTGAGGAGATTGAGGCCGCGATGGGCTCTCGAGATCGAGGCACTGCTGGTGTGGCGACACCGTAACACCAACGCATTGCCAACCAACGGCAACACACCTTCACCTCCGCTCCCCTGCTTCACATGATATATGACCTTGTGTGGAACGGGCGTACCTCCTTGTGCCATGGACATTGATGCTCAGCGTTCCGGTCCCATTGATGTGCGACTCTTCATATGCAATTCTCCGTTTCTGCTCCTTGCCAACCTCGAGAATGATCCTGTTTCTCCTGGTGGTGTGCCGCTCTTCAATAAAGATTACTCGGTATTCCAATTGCCACAGCAGCTCCAACGTAGGATGATGAATTAGTCTTTCATGTAAGGACTGACGGCGCAGAACAAGATCCCATCACTGCTCGCCCGCGGGATCGCAACCCGATTAGGGACACTTCGTCAGACGTATTCACTCGGCCAGATCTTTAGATGACTCTCAAAGGCACTGTGCAACTCTCCAGGCATGAACATACACACGCCCAAGGTACGGCGCGTATCTGTATCTGAATCACGGGCTCAGTCAAGTTGATAGGATGCCCACTTGTCCGACAAGTTTTCGTCACACCAGTCCATGGTATTCACTGATGGTGAAAATAAAATCATTGGAATGTGGTTCGCGTTTCGTTTGGGTTGCTGGTCGAGAGGTACCTTGGGTCGAGAGGTACCTTGAGCATAAAGTGCGGCGAAGACATTCCAACAATGCATGTCAGTGCATGTTCCACTCTGAATACAATAACAGGTCAGCTGCCGTGCGCTTTCGTATATACACACCAAAAAAGCTGTGCCTACTTCGCTCATTGGCAACGGCAGAGACGGATCAAGATAACTGGCGAGACGATGTGCGGAGCGATCCTCCCACTTAACGCCGACCGTGAAATAACCTAAATCAAAACAACTACGATGCATCCCTTTAATCTTCTCCAACACAAATCACACCTCCCGCTCCTCCTCTTCGCTGTCATCATCAAAGCTGATGTGCGTCCGCACTCCATTATTGCCATTCAGCCAATGCTCATACATCTGAGGCAGAGCGCTTTTATTGGCCTGCGAGAAATAAAGC
>JAPMLY010001455.1:0-75000 GCA_026401115.1 Tetraselmis chui | reverse complement strand
TATACACCACCAGCACGCGACCGTCCCTCAGTCGCACCGCGTCGATGCCGGAGTTGGGGCACGGCAGGTCGGTCATCTTGACGTCACCGAAGCGCACGCCATTTCTGCAGAAGCTCGCGAGAAACGCAAACGAAACGGGCTGTTAAGCTTTTGGTCGCAAAATTGGGAAATAAAAGAAACAAATTATCGATTAACACCAAAGGAGCAATTAGAGACAACACAAGCACAAGCACACGCACACAAAAAAACACACACGCACACACACACACACGCACACCTGTCGGAGACGCCCATGACGATGTTGGAGTTGTTGTACATAAAGTGGCGAGGGTAGTGCCAAGTTTCATCGAAATCGGCGTGCTTGATGGTATTGCTGGTCATCCGCGCCAGCATCCGCACGTTTTTCTTGGTGTCCAGGAACAGCGCGGGCTGGATGATGTTCCCGTCGAACTGCACACGAGGAGAGCGGCGCCACGTGCGCCCGTTGTCCTTGCTGACCTCCATGTGAACAAACCATGTGCTGACGTTGCTCACCTCCCGAAACTCGCCCGGCCCCAGCTGCCACACCAACGCCAAAATATCCACTTCAGACCATATTGTCACCCACTCGCCAAACCTCACCTCCTTTCTCAATGCACTGCGCCATCTGCACATATCCGTGGAGACAAGGTAGCAGCAGCGTCGGGAATGGCTGTGGCCGCCGACTCACCTCCTCGCTGCTGGGAGACAGGATCGTGCCGTCCGGAAGGACGATCGGTTTGTTCTTCGCCGGTCCAACGATCCCATCCGGCAGAAACTCCGGCTCGCCCCAGGTCCGCCCCCCGTCTTGGCTCCGGATCAGCTTCCCCGACCATAGCAGCGGGTCGGCGCCCTCCTGCGACAGATCGTATTGGGCATGAAAATTAAGCTTCCGATTCGCGCCTGGTCTACCCCCTCTTCCAGCCCGCAATTTGCACAAGCACACACTGGCACACGCCCCTTCCTGTATTGCCATTGATTCGCAGACGACAAGGGCAACGCGAGAGTGAGGGGCGCGTCGAAGGTTGCACCTTGTAGAAGAGGATGGTCTCGCCGGTCTGCGGTACCTGAAGCAGCACCGGGTTCCAAAGCGGCGGGTTGTTCTCGTGCGGAATGACCTCCCACGGGTCACTCCATGCGCCATCCTGCAGCACGCATTAAGGCCGTACCACAAAATGTGCAAAAGGCGGTGCCCAAAAATGTTTAGAAACAAAGTGGGAATTTGCACACACGGCCGAAATAGAAACTCATAATTCGATAGTTTTACAGTACATAGTGCAGTTCCCACCATTGGGCGACGCTTCATGGGCGCTCTGCTTAGGATTTAGGGTTTGTTGATTTGGGGGTTTAAACCCTATCCTAAACAGTGCTTGTTTACAGTACTTTCCAGTGCATTTGAGGCCATCCACCTCTCAAAATGGGGGCGTTGAAAAGTGTGTGTGTGTGTGGGGGGGGGGGGGGGGGGGGGGGGGGGGGGGGGGGGGGGGGGGGGGGGGGGGGGGTAAACACAGTGTTAAGATGTAATGGCGTAAACGACACACACACACACACACACACACACACACACACACACACACACACACACACACACACACACACACACACACGCGCGCGCGCGCGCGCACAACCGTCGACCAACCCCAGGGCAAAAAACCAGCGTCCCCGTGCAGCACCTTGTATCTCGCCAGCCAAATGCCTGTGTCTTCTGCCGCCTCCCAAGTTCCACTGAACCACGACGCCAGAAACTCCCCTGGCGCCACCTCCGCGATGGTGGAGGCGTGCTGGCTCTTGGCGTGCGCGTCTTTTGGAGACAGTCGGTGCGTCTCCAGCACCGCAGGTGCACCCAGCATCACGTGCACATTCTCTACCGAGTACGCAGAAGCAAAGAGCGCATCCAGTCCGCCCTGCATCTCCAGCACTAGGCTGCCAGTCCGCACAATATCCTCACCCCGTAAGCTATCCCCCCTTCCCCCGATGGGCGTCCACCCCTGTCCCTTCCTCATGCATCCAGCATTTTGTGGCAATACGAATTGTTGGGATTAGCAGCAGCGGGCGTGCGTCTTACCAGATGTCAGGCATCTTTCGGTTGGCGCATGACTGCTTTATCTCCTCCAAGTCCAGCCGTCGTCTGTCGTAGAGCCACGCAAGTCAGTTAAGCCTGACTGTGCCTGCGATCTCCCCTCCCCCCATTACCCCACTGACATAATGCGTTTGTGTGTGTGTGTGTGTGTGCGCGCGCGCGCGTGTGTGTGTTGGGAAGAAAGGGAAGCAGCACTCACGCGATGGGATGCAGGGAGCGGAAATGGCGAAACAGACTGTCTGCTCTCTGCACGTACGCCAGCTTTAGCTCAGGCCGGAAATCGTAGTCGTTGGGGTCCTTCGACGGCGCGCTGGATGAGTGAAGCGGACATATGAGGTTATGGGTGGGGTGGGTTAATGGACAGTTCTGTGAGCAAAGGAAGGCACTGCCGAGATTATATCATATGTAGCGTGACACTGCAATTCGGGCAAACCTTTTGGAAGGGGTGGAGAGAGCAGCAGAGGTGTCCGTCTCCGTCAGCAACCCGGACCCGCCCTCCTCGAACTGCACCTCGTGCGGCGGATACTGCGCATCTTGACGCGGCCGCGCTGCCGTGCCGGTCTGATGCAGCGCTAACCACTGCGACAAGACCTTACCTGCCACAGCCGGTCCGACTCTCGTGGGTGAGTTCAGAAACTCTACAGACATACGAACACATCACTAGGCACACTCCAGTCGAAATAAAATTGGGGACGACGGGAAGGAAAGAGAAGCGGGGGAGGGCGGGTACCTTGGGCCCCGCTTTCCGGCAAGCAGTAGCACAGAATAAACGCGCCGAAAACAAAACCAACTGCCTTGCCATGTCGCGACATACTATTTCCCCGCGCTGTGTGAAACCCCAAGATGGCTGTCTTTCTGAGGTGCGCAGCTTAACTGATATGTGTGAATTTCCCTGGGTTCGGGTACCTGCACGCCTGTGGTGCAGTCGTTGCCAAGCGAGCGCAGCCTCAAAGTATCGGCGAGCAGTATGATTAGGTGCTTGCTCTGCCGCCTGTACTCTAACTCGCGCTGGCGGATGGTTTTCAGATTTGACCTCTGAAGAGCAGTCAGAGCAAAAACAGTAACTTACAGGTACAGGCACCACCAGCCAGTAACTTACCAGTAGTCAGGCGCCTCTGTTGGGAGTTCGTTCACGCCTTCGGCTTTATTTTACCGACGACGCCGACGCCAATCCTAATACGGTGAAATTTGGGAGCGTTGACTGCGGTGGTTAGCGGCACGACCGTCGAACCGTCGCTGACATAAAATATGTACTAGTACATGTACCGTCAACCCCGCGCACCGATATATAAACCGCAAACCAATATTATACACTCTTCCCATAAAGTCCGTTACTAGCGGCACGCATTTAATTACCCGCCACGCACAGCCGCGATGGCCATGCAATTCGATTGAGGGGTAGAGTAATGACTTTCGAACAACACACTACGGCGCGCTGTTCGCTGACGTGAGCACCTCTATCGGCACGCTCCGATTATTGTGGGCACACACGTTGGATTTGCGGCCGAAATTTGGCAGGCCGAAATTTATGGATGTGCAGGTTATGCACGCCCCTATGCGTGGCTCGGTGCACGTAGTGTCGCGATAAGCCGGGAGACTACTCGACATTGGGCTTTCAGCATGTTTGCACAATTGCACGAGTATTCGCCGAGTGTGTTGCGCCCGGCCGCCTATATAGCGGCAATACCGGGAATGGCATATCGTGTGCACTAGGTTTTCTTGCCAAGTGCCCGAAAATACAGCCAAGGAGCACGGGCTAGGGACCTATTGGGCTTGAGGGACGGTTGACTTGGAGTGTAAGCACCCTAGCGCGCGGATCGCTGGCCTTTCAAGCTTTCGCATCGCCGGGCGTGAAATATGGCGGGGAGCTTTCAAAGTACCCTAGCACGGGCCTTGGTTTGGCATGCGGCAAATGGCACGGCACCATGCCAACATGGGGCATGAAATGGGTGACGCCATGAATAGACGAAATATAGAGCGCTGATTGTTGGGCGTATAGGCGGAGCGGATGTGCGGGTACCACCTGTCCAAGGGTTGCTAGCCCCGCGCGAATGTGGCAGATTTTGAAACCCTAAAAACTTTAGTTGGTTGTAGTGCCGTACCGATGTACGAGGGGCTGGATGGCATCGGACGGCGGATTTGACGCGAAAACCGGCCGGTAGGCGTAAATTAAGTTGAAACATATATTTACTCGGGGGAAGGGCTTCCATTTGCAACTTGGTTTGCTCGAATCGGACACCGTACGGCAAAGTTAGGTTTTTTTAAGCCTCCCAAGCTGTGGGTTTCCGGCCCCTATCCCACCCACGTCAAGCATCTTAACGGCACATGCCATCACACCCACGTGCTCCCATGTTTGCGGACAACATGCTGGGATCATAAAAACCGCGTGTTGTGTGGCCGATTTCGGGAGTTTTCACGAGCCAAAGTGTGGAAAATCCGAATTCCGGGGCGCCCGAATCAGGGTATGCCCCGAAATCGGGGTTCACCCGCAAACCCTAATTTCTCGGTTCGTAGCCGTGACGGGCCCCATTTGTGCCCTGCTTCCACCTTCACTTCACCGTCAACACAAGTTTCGGTCCGCCTTTTCAACGAGCCAAAGTACAGTTAAACCCTAGAAACCCTACATGATAAACACCCGCCCTACGCGAAAGGCCCTATTTCTCTAGTAACGGACTTTATGGGAAGAGTGTATTATGTATGAACAGTTTTCTGTGTATTGGACCATGGCATAGTGACTTGGGGGTAGCGTGAGGGGTTAGGGCTACAGGTAAGTGCCGGGTAGTTAGGGTTTCCCTCCCTGCTTGTCTCATACTTGTACACATTTTAAGACCGGTTCTTAGGTGAACTTTGCCACCATCCCCGAAAGATGAGAGATTGGACCATGGCATGCAATTAGGCAAGACGACATGATATGAGAACTGACTAGTTGGGTAGGCTCATAGTGTACTCACCGAGAGTTTAGAAAGATCGGCGGAGCGAGAGGTCGTGTGCAGACAATATTTACACAGATTAAAGCGAATTCTACCGGCTTGAAACAAATTAATTACTCTAGCGGAACAAAGTGGGAGGTGCGCCCTTCACTACAGGGACGGTGGAGGTTTCGGGACCATTACCATTCTAGACAAGTGTGTTAGACACGACAACAAGAGGGTTAATTACTAACATGTTTGGACTACCGAACTATTTCACCAGGGAAATTATCCGGGTCACGCATAATCGCTAAGGACACATATAACGTTGAAGCTAGAAAGCTGCATATAATTATGTTAGGTACTACGGGAGCTAGCCCCCATATGATGGCCCCACCTTTCCATGGGAATATTGGCATTGGCGATGGCTGAGGCGCCTCCATTGCGGCCGGAGTGGGAGCCGTAGACCGACAAGAACTTTTTAGTTGAAACCCCCAGTACCTGAGGAAACGTGTGTATCGTCCAAAAGTAATATTGTAACCATTCGGTGCTTTATCACCTGCCATGTTTCTAGCGTTGCCGCCATTAAAACCTTGGAAAACATGTAGATATCTTCACTAATCTCGCATGGTAAGCGGTCAAGTAGACGGCGTAGCAGTAGGACTGGACATGTTGTTCCGCCGACATTAGTCGCTATAGCTACGGAAGTGCCCTAACGGTATTGGTCGCTCTTGCGTTTTCGAAAACAAACAACAAGGGTTGCATTTTGCACGAATTTGATATCTGCTGACTGGACCAACTTAGCCGCGTCATCAAATCGACACGTAGCTTCAAAAGTGATGATGCACATGACAGCTTCCACCATGTGATTGTAAGGGGGATTACTACCCACCGGAGCGTAAACGGGAGCAAAGGCGGAGACGTCCCTCCACTTCAAGGCAGTTTTCGTTTTACCGGTGCCATGCCAATTCTAGGTTTAGCCGCTTCTCGTACCAAATTTGCTAGCGGTGACAAGGTCGGAAGATAATTGAACAAGTCTAATTTTTGGAAAAAAGCTATAGCCACTGAAGTTGTTTTATTGCTAACAAGGAAGTCGTTGTTAGAGCGACCGCATGTAAATACAAAGCCATCGTAACGTCATCCGCCGGGAGAGGACAACGAGGCATTTCCGAAGGGCTACACCAGCGTAATAGTGCTTTCCACGCGTAGGAGTATTGCGTTGCCGAGATGGACGCGACATTTTCGTGTGCCGACTGACGTAGAGCGTTTGCTAAGGTCGCTTCAACCGGATCAACGCAATTAACCCCAATATTGTTCCCAGGGGAACTATTCCGCGAGGATTTAGGGGGGGCATTCGTGGGAGTACTACAAGCTAGGCATCTCGAGGTTGAGCACCGTTTTGAAAGTGACGTGCGTTTGCAACGCGGCGCGAAACAGACCCAAATTGCCAAGACGTGCCAAGCTCGTGGCCAGTGGGCGCCCGCCGGCGGCGCAACGGCGGCGGCCCTTTAGTAGGGGGGTGCGCTCACATGCCCGTCGGCACCTACTTATACATCCACGCGGTGGGCGCTGGTAACCCCGTAGCCGTGCCCGGTTTGGCACGGTAGGGGGCTAAACGAGGTACCGGCAACTACGATCCGCGGGATTAGCAGCTATTTGGAAGCCATGTACGGAGGGTTTTGGAAAAGCATAATATCCGTACAG
The DNA here is from genome assembly GCA_026401115.1 of Tetraselmis chui. Classification (NCBI taxonomy): domain Eukaryota; kingdom Viridiplantae; phylum Chlorophyta; class Chlorodendrophyceae; order Chlorodendrales; family Chlorodendraceae; genus Tetraselmis; species Tetraselmis chui. The sequence continues at coordinate 68,289 of JAPMLY010001455.1, read as the reverse complement.
TTTAACTTGAACACCCACTCGGAATCCACGAGCTTGCGGCCGGCAAGACTAGGGACTAATGTCCAGGTTTTCCAAAATACAAGTGAGTCGTACTCGCTCTTGATAGCAGTCTACAACTCCCCCGATTGGGGACTCCTCGGCGCTTGCTTGTATGGCACATGCTCTTGAAAAATCGGGCTGTTGGTTGCCTTAATAGCTGCGGTACTTCCCGCACTCAATCCATCTCCCGGAGCTCTCATTGAACGGATATTACACCTTATTGGACTGGCTACGCATTGCTGTGGTGAGGCAATGGATCGAATATTGTACCTTGGACGTGGAGTTTCCCCCGAAAGCATGTCCCGTTCATCTTCCATCGACCCGGAATGTTGTAGCGACTCCCGTAGCGGCGACTCCCCCGATGATGTATCCGGTTTTTCGGTACACATGGTGCGCGGGATGTTGTCCTCTTCGTCATCATTGCGTTTCTCCGCATTGACTCCCCCGATGGTGTATCCGGTTTTTCGCTACACATGGTGCGCGGGATGTTGTTATCTTCATCATTGCGTTGCTCCGCATTGCTCTCCCCCATGGAGAGGACAGCAGCCTCGTCGAACACCACGTTACGGCTGATCACCACCCGACGAGTAGCAGGATTGTACACCAACCACGCCGGTGACTCGGAAGCGTAACCCACAAAGACACCCTTCCACGCGCGATCGTGAAGTTTGCGGCGCTGAGACTTGTCAACGTGGACACATGCCAGACAGCCGAAGACCCGCATGGTGTTCAAATCAGCTCGTCTACCGGTCGCCAAGGTGAAAGGTACACCGCCGGCTCCGCCTCTATGCACACGATTGCGGACATGTACCGCAGCGGCCATCGCTAGAGCCCACTACGATTTAGGCAGCGCGGCTTGCCGAGTCATTGAATGCGCCATCGGGACCAATGACCCCCACTGCCGCTCAATCCGGCCATGTTGCCAGTGCGCGTAAGGCGCAGTGATCTCCACGGCGATGTTGAGCTCATTCAAGGGGTTTCGGAAGGAAGTTCCTACGAACACTGTGTCATTGTCCACCCGAAGATGACGAACCGTGTGCCCAAGAGAACGGATGGTAGTCAGCATGCGACGGAACGAGGCGGGAGCCTCATTGTTGTAAATAATTCCTTATGTAGATTAGTTATAAAGAGCTAATGTATGCTCTGCTAGAAGTCCTTATGTACATGACATCAGCTAGAGTGCATGATGCACGATATAACTAGCTAGCCTATAGACAGCTTACAACTCTAGTCAACTCCACTTCTCTTGTCTCGACACCAGCCGTCACCCAAGGCTGGTTGCTTGCGTACCTGTGACCACCACACCGCAAGTTACAATGGCTTCCTTATCAAACCCTGCATACCACGTTCAACATTCATCCTTGGAGCGGACCGCATCATGCAACATGAAACGGCTGCGAAAGTCAACCGCACACAAGTTGAACCGCCGTCCTCCCAAGGATGGAACACTCATAGCATTGCAGAAGTCCAAACCTAGGACATCGAAGACACCAACATTCTGGTCAGCCGGCTTTTGCGAGATACGACGGACGTGCGCCTTACACACAGCACGTGTCTCACATAAGCCCAACTTCTTCGACGCAGAAAATGCCACACCCTCCACCGGAGTGGCTAAGAGCCCAACCAACTGCGACTCGCTGAGTTGACCGAGTCGGGAGTGCCACAACCGTTTTTACAATGGTACATTAGCGACCGAAGCGGTAGGATTCGACGAAGCAACCCGCCCCGGCAACCACACCAACAAATGCGCGCGCTCCAATGGAACCACCACGCCACCACCATGCCCGGCATGAAGACGAAGGTGGTCCACGGGATTTGCTAACACCACATAGTAACCGTGTCGCCAAGCTTGAGTGAGGCTGAAAAGCCTATGATACGACCACGACGCGCTACGGGATAGCTCATTCTGCAAATGTGGAGCACTTTCTTCAGCATGACAGGAATCTCCTCTTCATCGTCAGCATTTACTATGATGCGGACCGAGCCCACGCCAATAGCGCGGGCACTGATACCCTTCACCCACAGCCGGTCGGTGAGCGCTCAAAACTCAGAGAAGTCACGGCGCACACTAGTCATGTGATGGCTGGCGCCGCTGTCGGCCAGCCACATCCACGTTTTCCCATCGCGCTCGAACAGGTGTCGAGCCTCGGAGAATGGCCTCGCAGGGGTGGCCGTCACGTCCATGACCGCCGGAAAAGCAACGGGGGAGTCCACCTGCGCAGAGTTGCCTCCGGTGTTGTTGTCCGGGCACTCGGACCTGCGATGGCCCTTCTTACCACAGCTATAGGATACACCACGAAAAATCCTCGCTGCGCCTCTACCCTATGAGGCACGACGAGTAGTCGTTGATCCTTGAAGAGATTTCAGTTGGTTTTGGAGATCGGAGACTTGCCGCTTCAATAGTTCAGTCGTCGCGTCATCATAAGACGCTCTAAAAGCCGTAAGTGTTGGAGACTCCGGCACCCTACCGTCACTAAAGACAGCAAAAAGATCCAAAGTACTGCTAAAGTACTATTGACGTAAAAACTATAGGGGATGGGTCGGTAGCTCGGATGAGCAACGCCGACCGTCTTCGCTCCGGGCCTGGCCTCCCGATGAGCGATAGACTGGTGACCACAGGGCCCGTCGGACGACGGGCACCGATCACCTCTCCCCACCCGAGCCTAGCTCACCCAGGTCAGTGGATCCGTAGGCACATCAGACGTTACACACTCCAAGGCGCAGCTTTCACAAATTTGAATTCGATTCACATGCCGGAATCTGCGCCGCCTACATCTCAAACATTCCGAGTACTCCGTCCAATACTACGACACTCGTGCGTATCAAATAAATTACAAAAATCACCCTCCCACGGAGCCGGCGCACTCTCACGCGCCCCTCCGAGCGTCCGGACGTTCCCATCAAACGTCCGCGAAGAACAAACCCAGGTCCCATCAGACCTGGTCGTGTGCCGCCAACACACGCTGACCACCTCTAACCCTCTCTCTCCCCACTCCAAATCCACCACACACGCACACATCGACACCCACCTTACGACCACTATGTCATCACCTTCTACCCTCCCGGAATCATACAAACAAGTCCTCCTCAAAGACCGCCCTACACCCCTTTTCGCGGACGACCACATCGGCCCCCGTAACCGCCTTGTGGGTCACCCACTTGCTCCATTCCTTACGGCCCCACAGCTCGCAACTGCAGACTACGGACGAGGCACGCCCCTGGAACCCACGCCGGGCACAGGGCTTCAAACTCCCCTGGTCCTCTCCACCCCGACGACTGCCCCCGACCTCGGAAGGGCCTTTGACCTCTCTGCTCGCCTGATCGACTCCTACCTCCTAACATGCCAGTACTCCACCGCCCCTCCTGACACTGCCAGCTTCTGGCTCCACGGTGTGTTCCTACCGAACACGCCGTCTTCCTCACTCATGCTCATCTCCGCTTGCTCTCTCGCTCGACGCTGGCTTCTCGAAAAAGTTCACGCCCTAACCGATATCCCGGCCCGCGCGAGAAATATAATCGGACGGGAACTCGCCCATCGTGCGCGATGGACAGCCTCAGTCACCCGCACCCCACACCCCGCCATGCCCCAGCAACACGATCTCACCCCTCTGCCCGTCGCACTCTCACATGGCCACCAGGAGGTCCGGCTGGACATCCCCACCTCATGCATAACAGTTGGCCTGCTTTACCAGCTCGCTTCACGCCAGCGTGAACTCCCGTCGGGAGGTCCGACGCCACCCCGCGCCGCCTCGGACCCCCAACTTTCCACCACCCTGAGTCAGCAGGAAATTCAGATTATACGAGCTGTCGCCGTTCCCGCAATATCAGGCCAACGCATGAAAATTAGCTCCCCCCTGTTCACTCATCTCTCCGGCCCAGACGTCGTTCCCCTGATACAGGCCCTCCTGCTAGATCGACTCGCCACGGAACTCGCCGACACCTGGAACGCCAGCGCCACCACCCCTACCCCCCGAATGGAAGACCTCCCGGAACCAGCCCAACTCCTGCTCCAGATCGCGGACGCCCTACAACCTACACGGGAACCCGTCCAGGTCGTGAACGACCCCCCCTCCTTCTGGATGCATATCCTCCACCCACCCCATAATCCAGTTCTTTCACAATCAGGCCCTGTACATTTTCACGCCACCCTTCAAAATGCTATTCACACCGTACCCCCCACCCCCCAAAACTACACAATTACCATCACACCCCCCCTCTCACAGGCCATGTCCCAGGCACCTCCTGGACTGACACCTGCCTCACCACAGTCCTCATCCAATCCCCCCACCCCCTCCCCTTCCCCCAACCCACGTCCAACGGTACTATCCCTTCCTCACACTGGCTCTCCACCCTCCTCCATCAAACAGCTTCAGAATACGCACAGTCACACACCCACTCCCACCGCTCCTCACCCTCCACCTTCGACATCTCACACCACACCTCCCTCAAAAAAATTCCTGACGGCTCATACTTCCGCTCCCACCCCTCCCCCTCCCCTCACATCGCCACCAGCATCCAAATCTCCCTCACCAACATCATGTACTGCATCCTCATCTCAACCAACGGCACTGCCACCATTCCCCTCCCCCACACCTACATACACCGCGGCACCCCCACCAACACCACATGCTCCCTATACATCACACCCCACCACTACTCCACCTTCGGCAGGTCCCGCATCACGGACCCCATCTTCACCACCTCCCCCTCCCCCCCTCAGCTCACCACCAACACCTACGAAGCATGGCAACAGGAACCTGCGGACGGCTCCCTGCTGGACACCCCTGACGATACCCCCCTCGACCTCGACTCCCTCCCTGACATCCAACTGGCCCCATCATATTCCCCCCCCCCCTCACACTCGCAATCAGCGCCCCTCCAAAAAACGTCGCTCCCCCTCCCCCGCCCCTCCTACGAACCCTCACCCCACACACCCAGCTGACCCTCTCACCTTGCCCGACACCACCCCTCCTCCCCCACCCCCCCTCCCCACCATCCTCGAAACCTCAGTTGACCACATGGATTCCTCCTCCACCCCCCTCACACACCCCGCCACAGCCTCCTCACACCCAACCGGCCTTGACCCCCCACCTCCTCCCTCCCCCCAACGCACAGACTCCACCCCCAACATGATACCACCCCCCCTCCAACTCCTCCCCCCCTCCCTCCCCCTCACCGACCCCATGGACTCCTCCCCTACGGCACGCACACCTACAGACCCCGCCCTCAAACCTGCCCCCCCGTCCGGCGTCCTAAAGCACACACGCCACACCCTCAGAAAGACCCCCCACTCACCCCCACACCGCCGCAACCCCCATGACCCCCAGACCTACACACGCCTCACACACTCCCCTTCCCCACAACCCACCCCCAACTCCAACCACCGGACCCCCGACCTCCCGTCCAGCACACACCCCTCAAACCTCCCCCTACCTGCCTCATCCCCTGCAACCTCAGACTTCGAGCTCGAAGACCTCCCTGACGAAGACCTAAACACAGCGGAAGCCAATGAGGAGCACCTCCCCTCCCCTGGACCTCCCATCCCTCCATCCGATGTCCACTCGGCCGCTAGGGCCAGCCCCCATCCCTAACTCCACTACAGACGGGCCAGCAGGCCCGGAGGTTCGACCCCCTGCCCCCCTCCCACGCCCCCCCCACGATATCCGTACTCACGGTGTAACCAACCCACTCAGGGCCTCACTTCCGTCACACTTCACACCCGATACATGCACCATCAAACTACACAACTACATGTTTGACCTTAACCTTGAACACGGCCTCCCCACCCCCATCGGCCACCTCGACTCCTCGGCCGTGCTCTCCTTCCAATGGGGACACTACCAGGACCTCTCAAACCTCTACTGCATTGCCACCTCCCTTGCCAAACTCCACTCTACCTCCTCCAACAACTACACTGTTATCACAAACACCGAGGTAGACACCTTCCATAACCATCACATATACCCCAGCCAGTGGACCAACCTCTCAAACAGAGGCGTACCCCCGCGCCCGGGCACACCCCACAACTCCCTCCTTGTCCTCACCTGGCAGCACTCCCATTTCGGCCTCCTCCACGTGACACACGACTCCGCCACTTGGGTGGACTCCCTCCACCACCCCCCCCCCGTCCCTTCTTACCCGCTCCCTCTCACTCCTCGCCTCCTGGAACTCGTCTCCCTCCCCTAAACTCCTCACTCCTCGCCTTCTCAACCCACCTCGACAGAACGACTCACCTCGGGCGTGGTCCTGTGGAACCCACGTTCTCCTTCACACATACTTTATACTCACGGCACCTGCTGACCATGCTTACGACCCCCCTCATTTCGACCCCAAACACACAGTCTACTCCCTTCACTCCCTTCTGTGGCACCACATCTTCCGCTCCACTCCCCTCCCTGTCGGTCGCTCCCACCTCCTTAACACCCTCCACCCTCATCAGCCCTCCCTCTCCCCCGAGCCCCCACACCCCCCCAAACCCTCCCCATCAACCTCTCCTCTCCCTCATTCCACCCCCCCCTCCGCCCCCCGCCAACCCACCCTCCCCCACATCACACCCCCAAACCCGCCCCAACCCCTCACCTCCCACACCCCCCCACCACGCCGCAAAACTCCCCCTCCAGCGAACCCCCCTTACCCCCCCAACCCTCAACCCCCACCACTTCTCCCACATCATATACCACAACCTCTACACCTCATTAACCTCAACACCAGGGGGCTACACACATCCATCATGGACGTGGAACACCTCGCCGCCACCCACAGCCCTGATGTCCTCATCCTCACTGAAACTAAACACGACACCCACAAATCCAGGTGGCGTGTCGCCCTCCCACAATACCTACTCAAAAGCTCCAGACCCTGCTACTCATCTGTGCCCCTACCCAACGCAGGCGTTCTCTTCGCGGTCCGAAGGGAATCGTTCCACTCTGCCACTGTCCTCACCCCACCCTCCCACCTCCTCCCACATATCGCAGGACTAAAACTCGTCCCTCACTCAGGCAACCCTTACCTCCTCCTCGGGGCCTACATGCCACAGCTCCACAGCCCCCAACCAACACGCTTATACGCGGAGGTCGCGGCGTGGGGCCTCCGCCTGATGGACGACTACCCAACCCACCGCGTCCTCTGGGGCGGCGACTTCCAAACGACCACCACACAAGGTACAGGCAACCCCGCCCTCACCTCCTTACTCGAATCACACCTCCGACCCCTCCACCCCCCCCTCCCCACCTTTCCCCGTAGCGGAAGTTGCCTTGACCACTGGCTCACCCCTCCCCCCTCCCCCCTCAGTCTCAACCCGCCTGCATGCTCGACTTTCACCTCTCCCTCACACTTCTCCGACCACTCGGCGATACACCTAGTTATTCCTGCCCCCTCCTCCCTAATCGCTCGTCCACCCTCGGCTCACAACCCACCTTGCACTCCCCACACCACCCGCAAACTCACCTTCAAACTCCCACTACAACCGCACCACATCACATCCTACCAGCATAGCACACCCTCCCTTATCAAACACACGGCCTCCCTCCACGCAGAGATTCTCAATACAACCCCTTCCATGGCTTCTCCCGATACCCTCGACACCCTAGCCTCGAAATTCACTGCACTACTCTCCCAACATATGGACCACGCAGCCACCGTATGGCCCCTCCTACCCCCGAAGAAACCCCGCCCCACTACCTCGACCATTAACCCCACCTGGCTATCTAAAAAAACACACAAACTCATTCGTAAACTCCGTAAATGTAGTACCAACGGTGGCCCCCTACCCCTAGCCCAAACCCTCCTACAAACCTCTGACTATCTTTCCCCTACCGATATCCACCAACAATGCCAGGCACGCATACGCCTTCTACTCCGAACAACCACCACAGATATACTCCAAAAGATTAAAACCCGCACCAACACTGCCTACGACGCCTCCCCAAAATCCTCCCACCGCCGCTTAAAACACAGGCAAAGCCCCCGGCCCCGACGGTATTCCCAACGAAATTCTCAAGTTCCTACCCCCGGAGACCCGCTCCCGCCCTCTACTCTCTCCTATCCCTCCTTGCCCATAACTCCTACACACCCCCTGATTGGTGCCATAGCACAACATGCCTATTACATAAAAAAGGTGACCCCACCCTCCTTGACAACTACCGCCCCATCGCCCTCATGAATAACCTTCTTAAGCTATGGACCGCACTCATAAAAGACGCAGGCTCGAAATACGCCGAAACCCACGGCATCCTCAGCGACCAACAAGATGGCTTTCGACAACACCGCAGCATCCACGACGCCCTCTCCTCCATAATCATGACCATGGAGGACGCGAAACTCCACAAAAAAGACATATACGTCTTGTACGCGGACTTCAAGGGCGCCTTCAACGCAGCAGACCACCGCATCATGTTCAAACACATGAGACAACTCGGTATGCCTTCCACTTTTGTAGATACATGCGAACACCTCTACGGAGTCTCATCCACAGACTACATTACCCCATATGGTCCCACCCCCTCCATAGACATCAATCGAGGTACCCTACAGGGCGACACCCTCTCCCCGTTCCTATTTACCCTCTTCCTCGAACCCTTTCTTCGCTGGCTCACAATGGGTAGCCGGGGCTATCGCCCAGGGCCCCCCGCCACTAACGTCGACCCAACAGAACCCACAGCCACATACCCCGGACACGGATTCGCCGACGACCTCAGCCTAGCCACGGGCTCGACCCCAAACATGGCCATCCAATTAAGAAAAGTCTCCCTCTTCAGCGCCTACACAGATTTGACCGTCAACATCCGAAAATGCTGCATTACCGGAGCCCTTTGGCGCACAGGCAACGCCCTCTCCCTTGCCAACATCACCCGCCTCACATCCCGCCTCCAAACACAGTTCATCACCATCAACTCCACCCCGGCACCCATCCCCTCCATAGGCCCCTCGGACACATACCGCGTCCTTGGGGTCGAACTCAACACCTCCCTCACCTTCACCAAACACTGGCACGAACTCAAACGCACCACCACATCCCTCATCAACGCCCTCTCCTCCTCCCTACTAACACAGTCCCGCAGAATTCGCGTCATCCGTGGCCTCCTCATCGGGAAACATTTTACCCTCCAACTCGGCCTCTTCAGCGACTCCCAATTGGACACCCTCGAAGGACAAATATGCCGCGCCCTCCGCTCCGCCATCTCCTCGGTACGTAACCTCCCCCGCACCGCCCTACACCGGCCCACCTCCGACCTCGGCTACGGCCTCCCCTCCCTCAAGGCCCATGCCGCACAACTCACTGTCTGCCACCTCCACAAAATCCTGAACTCCCCCGGATATAGAGGCCACATGGCCAGAGCCCACATACACAATATCTCCACAACATACTCCCACTTGCCCACTGAATCGATAATGTCAGGCAGTCTATCCCCCCCCACGCTCAGATGCCTTGTGCGCGCCCAACGCGACGCCGGAACCATGTTCCACAACATCCCCCCCCTCTCCCTCACCAACCCCATTGCCTCCATAGTCCGCTCCCACTTCACCAGACAGGACACCGCGCTCCTTTCATCCCTCACAGACAGAGCCACACATATCACAGACCCACACACATACAAACAAGCATACCGCGAATTCTCACCCCGCAAGACACACACCTCCCTCCTGCCCCGTCTCAACCCCCTCTGGCAAAACCACATAACCAAATGGTCACAAATTCTCCTCCGTGCCACCCCTTCCTCCTTCATCCTCAAATCCTGCCAGTCCATCTCCAAACTCACGGGGTCCAACACCCCCCTCTCTACCCCAATCCGCCTTCTCGCCGCAGTACTCACCGAACCCACCGACACTATCCACAACCGCCTCCCCGTCACAAACCTCAACCCCAAACAAGCATCCCCCCCCACCACTCTCCACCCCTCATGGGTTCCCCTCCTCACTCCACACCTCCCCCGCCCTCCTCCCTCCCTCTCCTCCTTCACCCACTCCTCCCACACCAACATCTGCACCCCCACCGCACCCATCACGCACATAGACACAGAATACCTCACCCCCTCAGATCACCATTTCCCCCCCTGCGACGTGACGCGTATTATCTCCAAACACAAAGACACTGAATACGGACAAACCCAATACATGGTCGAATGGGCCCCGGAACACCTCACGGAATGGGACATACAACTCCAACTGGACGACGGATTCCGACTCATCTCTTCCACCCCCACATCGGTAAACCTACCCACCCCCACCCCCAACGATTGCTCCATATGTCACAACCCTCTGCACTTAGAACCCACCTCCACCTGCAGCACATGCCCGCACTTTGCCGTCCATTCCCAATGTCGCCCCGCCTTAGGCCCCGCCTCATGGCAATGCGACTGGTGCGCTCGCGGCAAACAACACGACCTCACCCGTCTCCACGAGGTCCAATGGGCGCCTTGCCTTCAACTACACGACACCATCAGTGAGACCCCCTCCGGCCCCACCGCCCTCACCGCATTTAACTCCGGCTTTGTCCCCTCCACCACACCCATCCTGCCAGAACCCGGACCCCCTCCTTGGACACATCACCTAATCACTTTCAACCACAACCCCATCAACCCTGACCTCGACATGCTCCCTACCGGTACATTCGCCATCCACACACACCCCTCACTTCATGATACCACAATACTCTGCACTCCCGACGGCCGTGCAGTCACCACCCTTAACGGCCCCCGCGTCCGCCACCTATACCAACTCTTCCGCCCCGACCTCACCGACCATACATTCGAAGAGGAGGTCTACAACCTCCTCACTCGCCTAGGTTCCCGCTCAGAAATCCACTCACCTACACCCGCCACCACCACCCGCAACAGATGGGCCACCAGAGAGGACCTCCTCTCGGCCCTCCGTCACACATTCCACATCCAGACAGAACTCTACTCAGACCCCCTCAACAAATCACTCCACTCGCACACCTACCCCTCACTCTACCCCGAATAAGGGTCCGAATCGAAATTGAGAGCATAAAGATCGAGAATCATGATTAATTCAAATTTAAAGATCGAGAATCGTGATTAATTCAAACTTAAAGATCTAGAATCTTGATCAATTCAGTGAATAAAGATCGAGAATCGATATATTGTATCAAGAATCGCATCACTAGATCTGATTTTCATTCAAGTAAAGATCGATGCACTTGATAATTCAGGCCCTAATTATCGATGCATCTGATAATTCAACCTCTAAAAGATCACTGCATCTGATAAATCGCGGCTCTAAATATCAATGCATTTGATAAATTGCGGCACAAAATATCAATGCATCTGATATTTCGGACGCTAACGATCACTGCATCTGATAATTCAAACGCTCAAGATCGAAATCTTATAAATCGAAATTAAGTACGAGCTTTAAAAAAACTCATGAATAACTGATGTGCATTTGATAGGTCAATCACTGCTTCATTGAAGTAATACCCAGCTCACAACCCAAATAATGTTGTCGTGAATGGGAAGGGCACAATGCAATTGCTCTTCAAGGCTGAGACCCGTGTGCACGTTGGAGGCATGACGCACTATTCAAAATACGTGAATTACATTCTATCCCCATACAACCCAGCAGAAAAATGTGCTACAAACCCCTCACCCAGCGCAGCACATTTAACGTGGGTTTTACCCTGCCCACTACAGGTTGTCGTGTCTGGGATTATTGGGGTTATAGGAATAATATGTAATCGCTCAAAAACAGTGGAGAGAAGGTCTAACAATAAAAGTATATTGACGGGCGAGAAAGCTCCCATTGCCATCTGTCGTTGTGGTGCCAAAACGATGCATTGCCATGTTGCTGATAGTCCGGACCATGGTTACGAATAGCTGCACCATCTGGTGCCAAGGAAGTGTCCCAAAATGGTGCGCTGCCATAGGTATCCCAAAATCGTTCGTTGCCAGACAAGTATCCCAGAAGATGAGCGCTTTCTAGGAACTCAGTTCACGTTGTCTCCTCTGGAGGAGCAGTTCACGCGGACAAGCAACACACACACACGCACACACACACACACACACACGCACACACACACACACACACACACACACACACACACACACACACACACCGAAGCAAATACAATGCAATGAGAGTAGTGGAGAGATTGTAAGTGCTTGTTACGGAACGAAACAAATAAGAAGTACTAAGTTACGAAGGCTTGCTGCTAATAGCCTGAACATTGGCAATGCACTTCACAAATTGTGCACCGAGGTGCGTTTTATCACGTTCAACATCTGTTTTACGGGCCCAAGGGACACACCCAATGAACACATGCAAAAGAAGCCACTGATTTAGGAATGATATTGAACGGTGTCTTACACTAATTCCAACATACCAACGCGCCGCACAAAACAGTGGTAAAGATGCATGATGAATAAAAGTTACAAACAAAACACACACACACACACACGCACACACAGGATGTAATCCACACAACTCACGTAACAAAATAGGAAAGAATGCATGCAGTGAAGGGTCAAAACGTAGCAAAACAGTGGTGAAATTGCAGGATAAATAAAAGTTACAGACACCGCACACACACACACACACACACACACACACACACACACACACAGGATGTAATGCACACAACTCACGTAACATAACTGGAAAGAATGCATGCAGTGAAGGGTCACACCTTATAATGAAGTATTGATCATTACAGGCGAAAAAGGCGCACACGTTCACGACATGCATGGGAGCTAACAACTGGCACGTGATTACCATCTTATCGTTGCTCATTTGGTGGTCTTCAAGATATTCCGTCGTCGTTGGCAAAGCACGTAAATTATACAACTATTGCGCCACAAGGCCAAGGGCCATCCCTAACACAACACACGGAAAAAAGTCACAGCAAGCACAGTCAGTTGATAATGAAAGGTGCATTCCACACACACGACACGGTTGAGAATATACATTACAAGTAAGACTTGCGAAGCACACACACACACACACACACACACACACACACACACACACACACACACACACACACACACACGCACACACATACGCACGCGCGCGCGCTCGAATTTGCAGGGTTTCGGCATATATGGGCACGACTACGTAGACGGTAAAAGAGCACAGTGGCACTTGAAATAAAGCATATGGGACTCACCTCTATACCGTCCTTGACGCAGACTAAAAAATGATAGTCGCTGCCTTCACTTGCAGCGAAGCTGTCGAGAGTCTCCACAATTTCCATACCACTACCGACGTATAATAGTCCTTTTGTGTTTGCATTGGCGTAGACAAGCCCTTGCTAAAACGAATGGTGTTGTCTGTTGCACAATGTTGCACTACGCACCTTGACGAGTCGCAGAGCGTCCGACGATGAATGCGAGTTAGCGCAAGCGTCGACGAAGTCTTGTAGCATCGCCTTCGACGCCGCGTCGAGTAGATGCGAGGCCATCCCAACACAACGTGCAGAAGCCGCGCCCCACTAGAGACTTTCAGCGACGATATCGTCGCGTTGATAATGATGCGAGGCGAACATCCATCCACGGTTAGACGTCGCGCATCGGAGTGAAAAAATCTACTGGTTTCTGTGGTTGCCGCGCGCTTTTCAAGTTGACTACAGACGTGTAGTCGCTTGGTAGACTGACGTTTCGTCCCCATATTGTCACTATTTTCAAATCCATACGCAACGTAATATATTCTCATGTATTTCGTGCTATTTCTGGATAGGCTACGAAGAAGAGGAATAACAATAAGCGTTTAATTTACTGTGCTTAAAACACTCTTCAAAAGTACATGTACGGATAGGTGATGGCATAGGTTCATCGCATCCGTCGATCAAAATCTTCGTAACCAATGATCCCTTTCTGGACCGTCATCGGCGCCGATCCACTTCGTCACCACGTTTTATCCAAGCATGGCAACGAGACCATGATCCCTTTTATGACGCATACGAGTTGCTGATTGGTCAATCCATGAACCCTTTCTCGGCTCGTGTTGGCCGTTGATATATCACGGAACCAACGATGGCCATAGATGCATTTTTCTGAGTATAGTACTGATAATGCAATTCTGTTTGAACAACTTCTCCTTATTTTCGTCATTGTCGATGACTTATAGAGTGGATATTACGGAGGTCGTTGCTAGATGCCCTCGAAAGTCTAGTCCTCATGTCGATGGTTGGAGGTTTGAAACTCTTCGCGCGTTGGGTTCCCCTTGCACTCTCACCGGTTTAGCCGAAGTCATCGTGAATGCAGAGGTTCCACCATGCGTTGCCTCATTCCTTGCCTCCGCCACACTTATCCCGCTAGACAAGCTTGATCCCGAACAACGACGCGTGTGTGTGAATTGCAATTTTTCATTCATTGCTAAATTTTTATATGGTCAGTGTAGATATAAAGCGAATTACCATTTGATTTAAGCTCGCGCGGGATAGAAGAATGAAACAAAGGTAGAAACGATAAATAAATATTAATGCATATGATAAATCCCGGGATAAATATCGGTGCATCTGATAAATCGCTGCTATAAAGATTGGTGCATCTGATAAGTCAAGCCTATAAATATCGACGCATCTGATAAGTCAAGCCTATAAATATCGACGCATCTGATAAGTCAAGCCTATAAATATTGATGCATCCGATAAATGTAGTGCCTAAATATCGATAATTGATTAATTGCAAAAAACGCCGATGCATCGATTACTGATCATTAATCGATCTCTGATTCGGACCCTTAACCCCGAAGACATAATCTTCTCATCCAGCGGCAGCAATGCCCCACACACATGGCAAGGCACCAACATCGCAAACCCCGAATACGACCACGAATGCATGCGCCGAGCCATGGAACATGCAATCACCAGCGCACACCTCACAGCCTCACACACCCCCAGCGCTACCATCCTCATACTCCCCCGTTGGGAACACACACCATACCGCCGCTCCAAGTATATCAACTCCCCATACACACATCACCTATACACCTTTCCCAACGACGCGAACACCTTCTTACCCCCCGACCAACACACATGCCACCCCACCCCTACCCCTTTCGGCACACGATGGATGGTCGACATCTACCTCGTCGCTAACTCCCTCGCACTCCCCACCCTACCCTCACACACAGCCATGACCGCACTCCACAACACCCTCGAGTCTATATACGACACACACCTCCCAAGCCCCACCATCACCATCCCACCTCCACACCTCACCGACTCCTACTCACCTCACTCCGCAGGCATATACCATCTCCCCCCCAACCCCACTCACCCCCTTACCTACCCCCTCCATGAACGCAAACGACTAACATACTCCCCCACAAGAGGAACTCTTGCTTGGAACTGGCAGGACTTCGTATACACTGACGGCTCGAAAAAAGGAAGCAACTCCCCTCTCGGGGCGGCCGCCACCCACCTAGCCTCGGACACCAACATCAAAATCCTGGTGACCTCTACCCCCCCCTCCCATACTATCAATCGTGCTGAACTAGCAGGCATTGACATAGGCCTCCAACTAGGACATACCCACCTCCTAACTGACAGTGCGTGCTCCCTCCGTCTCATACAAGGATACCTTAACTGCCCCTCCGCCTATAGGCACAACATCCACCGCGACACACTCCTCTCCATCAAACGCACCATCATCACCCGCTGCGACGCAGGCATCCGCACACATCTCGGCAAAGTTAAAGCACACAACCACTCACTCGGCAACGACCACGCGGACGCACTCGCCAACCAAGTAGCAGATGGCCAAACACCAAACACCACATACAACACAGGCTCGGACGTGTCCATTGGTCACTGGACCTGGCCTTACACCCTCATACCACAGACTCAAGGGGAACCCATACCCTACATATACACAAACCTCAAAGCCGACGCACACACCCACAGCTGCAAGCACACACTTACACCCCTCTCACAAACATGCAAACACGGCGCACTCCTCGCCCGCGCCGCGGCAGACGGCGCCGACTTCACCTTCCACAAAAAACTCCCAACCCTCACCAACACCCAATTCACCCACAAGCAAGAATTCATATGGGGCGTCCACAACACACGCCTCCTCACACACAACCCCACCATGCGATGTCCCATGTGTGGCCAATTCACCAGCAACGGCCACATGGCCGGTAACTGCCCATCCATGTCTGGCCTAAGACAGGACCGTCACAACAGCGCGCTACAACTCCTACTATCCTTCCTGGAACGCCACAACGGAGGACGCTGGGAGACCATCACTGCAGACTTCGGTAACAAACCCATCAAGTCTTTCACCCGCCCCACCCCCACCTCCACCCCTCTTGACTGCCACCCCCCACACCCCACCCACATGCCCACCCGCCTTGTTGACGTAGACGAAGGTCTCTCGCCCGACTCCCTAACCTCGTGCCCCGCTATCCTCCCCCCCGAAATCCTCCCGCCTGCACTCCGACCCCCGGCGCACAAACCCGATTTCATACGCCTCCTCGAACCTCGTTTCGTCGGTCACAACAACGGCCGCCGCCGATACTCATCTATCAGGAAAATACAGATAGGGGAGTGGAAGTACTGCACCGACCACAACCTCTCACACACAGCCCGCTTGATTAGGGACAAATACACACCCCTCGCAAATGCCATCCGAAACCACTGGCCAGGTACCGAAGTCGACATCCTACCCATAGTCATGAGCCGCACGGGCACACCGCACTCATCCACCATCGCAAGTCTCACCTCTCTCCTCACCCTCCGCACCGACCCTCCCGACAAACTCATCACCAAAGCACGACTCGACACATCTCGCATCCTTTCCACACTCCATGCACACACCGTCCAATGGCTGCATTATCTCCTCCTTGTCTACCGCACCAAATCACGCACGACCACTCGCCGAGCCTCCGCATAACGCACCTCCCCAAGCCATTCTTGCACACCACCTTTAACCCGCTTCAGACCCTCCCCGGGGGGGAGTAAAACCCCCGACCACACTTGGAGAGGTTGGACATAGGTGGTTCACGATCTAGCCCTGACTTGTAAGTTCCTTGTATGGCATAGTTGGGAGGGCCCAGAGACAGCAGCCGACGCATCCGGCTTTTTGGTGAAAAGCCGGCGCATACGGTACATGTTGTAAACAATTTCAATTCAATTTCAATTTGGAGACTCCGCTTTATGTGATTGCGCACAACTCCGATATCTCCATGCGCATGCCTTTTTGACGAAGATCACGCTTGGAGGCATCCATGCTAAGGTTGTTTAACTCCCATATGTCGATGATTGAGTAGTATTCGCTACGTAGGCCCTTCACCAATAAGCGCAAGATGATACACCGGTCGTGGAGGGCATCCCCAACTCGGGCAAGCTGTCGTTGCAATCGAACTAACCGGTTCATGTAGTGTTTGCCGCTCTCGCCGTCCGCTGGCGGCGTGTCCAAGTCATGCAATAGCTCCGTACACCGGTAAATACCATCGTCTTCATAATGATTGACTAACGCGGTCCACGCAGTGTGGCCGCAGGTCTTGTCATCCTCGCTAACATTCTCAATAATGGATAGATCGTCCTCCGGCAGCGCAAAAATCAATGTGGAGTACATGTCGACTTGTTGTTGAGAGGAAGCGGCACCATCCGACGACAAAGCCGGAGCCCACTTTTGCATCAGTCCAAATGCACGGAAACGTTTCTTCCGCCCATCAAAATCTCGTCTCTCCCCACTAACTTCGGTAGTTTTACGGAATCCATGGCACGTGCGTCGGATGCCCTCTCAGAAGCACAAGAGAATCGGGTAAATTGACACCAAGAAACGCACCAAGTACCGGTCAAGAGGCGGGCAACACGGCTCAGAAAAAGAGACGACAAAGGGCTGGCCGAAGACGCAGCTGTACTCCCGGAGTCTATACAGCCAAAGCAATCAGAAACGAGTCTAAGAAGGTCGGTTAAGTGACGTCGTACACGAGTTTTAGTACACTTGTGGTAAGATGCCTTTCCAAAAATTCAGCCGGACCACTATAAGCTTTCACGAGAGAAGGAAATTGATGGCATGTGACAAGCTCCGGAAGCGAATAAAATTCCAGAAAGCGCCAAGCTAGAATAAAAGAAAGCAAGCCGATCTTCATGTCACACGAGTGGGTGTTCAAGGGTTCAAGGCTCCAAGCGACACAAACAAATCGGTACCAGCCGGGTATCGAAATAAAGCTATAAATACAAGCAAGAGCCATCCACTTTTTGAGCCAGCCGCACCCCACGTGTCGTGCAACACCACAAACGTCTACCACTCTTCGAGAAGCAAGTTCTAGGTTCATGTCAGGACAAGTGACTCCAACAACGAGCAGCTTTGATGGCCAATATTTTGTCAAAGTTGAGGGGGCGATAAGGAATGCTCACAGTCACTGAGTGACACAGCATGTCATCTCACCCTTAGTAGCAAGTGCCTAGCACTTGCCTATCACAAGACACGCACTCACCTTGTGATAAGCACACGCTAACGTACGTCCTGAGCTTTTGGATGATATCTAACGTTCGGCAACTTGCCACCATCTATCTATATAATTCAGTTCATTGCTGATTGGCTTTTCATCTTTTAGTGCTGAGTCACAGCCGCACTATCACGATGCCACTCGATCAACATTGCTGTGTAGCAACTTGATTACCACACAAAACTGTGTCTCTCACGTTGCCCGTACGGCCCCTGCGGTGTGTGCAGGAGCGAGGACTACGGTGACACCGTCGTAACCTTCCTTGAGCGCGCTGACACTTGCATCCTTGATGTGACGGCTGAAATAATCATCGGCTTTCCCGCAGCTAGCCTATCCCGCAACTCTCGTTCCGATATGTCTCTTCCCATATGTTTCGGAGGCATGGGGTTGGGGGACTCGGCTGCCTTGGCGGATGCGGCCCACGTCGGAGCGACCGGGATGGCAGTGGATTTTGTTGTCCGTTTTCTTACAACGCAAGGCGCTCGTGTGCGTAAGGATGCCCACGACGATGTCCCGATGGAGCCAACCATCGACGGACGACTAGCGACTGCTATGAACACAGCGGTGTCCCGCCGGCCCAGTGCACCGGACGGAGACGGTGGCGACAACGAACCTGTGTTATCGTTACATGTCGCTTCGTCGTGAGCGTGCTTGGATGCCGCGTGTGGTTCTCATCCTCTCGCCGAGTCCGAACCCCTCATAACCATTGCCTTAGCGATGCTTCCCCCGAAACGTCCGACGGAGCCCCTCGCAGGCTGCGTAGCTAAAATCCGATCAAACAACGAACACATTTCTCGGTCCCTTGACGGCTTGCCCTCGCTCGTACCCCTTTCCGCGTTTGCCACGGATATCTTTCCAAAGCTACGAGCCGACATAAGTGAGCGTGTAAACTTGCTTCGCTTCGCTAACCTCGCTCCCACGTTTTTTAACCGCGCTTGGCCGGAGTCTAGGTGTTTGCATGCCGTCTCGGCCACGGCGTCCGTTCGCTTTTGGCGTCAGTTCCGCCTACAACGGGCCGTCTAAGCGAGCTCCGCAACAAGTTCCCTGAATACTACGACGCCGTCTTCCGCGTCGCGGTATGTCGCATTTTCGGCCTACCATCATCATGCATCCTATCCACTCTACGCCCTCCCCCCCTCCCCCCCCGCTTGTGCTTCTTACCATCTCTCGGTTCAAGCTATGCGGGGTTCATTCTTTCGAGTCGGTGGATGTCGACATGTCGGAAGACGCGTAGGCTAATGCATTTGCTGACCACTCAGCCAATACCGCTCACTCTTGGTTAGTGACGGCCCTTGCGGAGATCACCTCCGAGGGACGTGTGGCAGTTAGCCTTCCAAAGCTAATTGCTAAGACAAATCCCTTCTATTCTGTTCTGTTATGTTCACGTGCTATTGAATGACAAAGTGGTGGTGCAAATGGGAGAAGATGAGTAAGTGTCTCACTGCTTGTACTTTATTAGTATATATTATAATTGAACGAAGGAATTGTTAAATGGTTATGTCGCCTCCCTCTATTGCATTGGGCTTAAATAGCTTTCCGCCCAGATAGCTTACGCATGCTCGCACTCGCTCACGTGTCAGGCGTTAGGGCTTTCTAACCGTCGTCAACAGTCTAGCGACGCGGCTCGACTAGCATGGAGAATCACGACGCGGCTCATTTGGCATCGGAACCTCGCTTAGGCGCGTCATTTGGCTAGATAGATTAACTGTGCGTACCTGTACGTACCGGGAGGTAATGGTCGTACAGTACGCATTAGTACCCTTGCTAATGTTGGGTACGCATTGGGTACGGCGCTCGCTAGCAGTCGCCAGCCCTGCGAGAGCCTTAGGTCTCCCCTGGGGGCGAGGCCTGATGCTACGCAGGACGGAGGCTGGTCGCAGCCGGAGGAGCGGCACGGTCTGGCGGCGGCGGTCCTTAGGATCGCCCGCCGCCGGAAAATCCCGGTACGGGGGGTTTTTGGAAAAATTCCCGTACCCACCATGTTTTGAGGACCGGCGGCTCGATCCTTGTGTTCTTCCAACCCCTTCCCTAGTCGGTACCCGGTTATCGATAGGCTGCCTCGGGCAGTGTGCCTAGGGTTATTGTAACGGCACACTGCTCGTAAAGGCGGCCCCCTAACAACGTAAACCACCGGGCGAGGGCACGGACGGCCACAACGCGATCAGATAGGTGATGGAAACAGACGGGAAAAGGACAGGGGACAGGAGAAAATCTGGCTCGGGGGCAGGAGAGCCAGCCGGACACCGTATGCAGCCTAGTTATTTTCTCTTCTCAGCCCCCGAAGGAGGAGAGAAGACTCGGCTAGGTGGCGAGCTGCGTCGGGAGGAGCGATTAATACCTCGGGCGGGGTTGAGCACGGATCGAGGCGGGACCGACGACGACCTATGCGAGGGGGTTTTTCACCTGCCTTTCCCCCCAAGCTCCGGCACGACCAGAGTTGCACGGGAGCCGAGGTCAGGCAGGTTCGCCTCGACAAGCTCAAGCTGGACAGCCTTGCTAATCAGCGACCCCGCAGCGGCTGGAGCAGGCCGCGTATCGTGGAGATTAGCGACATTTTATTTTTCATACTGTATCCAAAAAATAATACGTATAGATCAGAAAATAATAAATACCTGGATACGGGTATGTTTTAGACGGTATCGTTACTGCCATTGGAGAGGTTGGGATTAGTGGTTCACGGTCTACCTCACGCTTAGAAGTCCAACAACAAGTTGAGCATAGCAAAAGGGGGGGGCCAGAGACTCCAGCCGGTTTTACTGGTATTGGAGTGCTTAATTTAAAATTTCAAATTTCGCATGCTAACAGTTGGTATGGAGGCTCCTCAGGAGAGAATCCAAAATTAGCCTCAAACGGGGTGTGCTCAATTCCGAGTGCACGAGAGGCGTTGTACGCAAATTCTACTTGCGGAAAATGAGAGCTAAATATTTGGAAATGTCCAATCCTAGCCGTCATAACAACATAAGCAACGAAGAAGATGCTGAAATGTGTGGTTCACTCGCTCCGTCACTCCATCTGTCTCAGGGTGTCGACTGGAAGACACGTTCATGCGCGTTCCGAGGCGTCGCCAAAGTGTCTGCTAGAAGCCACTGACGAATTTCGGGTCGCGGTCACTGATTAGCACAAGCGGTAGTCCGTGTAATCGGTAGACTCCCTGTAAAAACAAAATTGCAGTTTCTTCGGCAGTAACGGTCTTTGTACATGGCAGAAAATGGGCCATTCGAGTTAGATGCTCTACTACAATCAGCACATTGTTAAAGCCATTGCTCTCAAGTAATTGTGTCAAGTAGTCAAGACCAAATGTGTGCCACGGTATGGGTGGAGCATGCAATGGGTAAAGAGTCGCAGCCATCTGCGGTTGAATCTTTGCTCGTCGACATACGACGCACCGCTCACAAAAATCTTTCGCATCTTGGCGAAGTCGTTTCCACCTGAATCTGTCGAGCGCTTTAGCAAGAGTGCTAGCAACTCCTATGTGACCAACTGACAAACTTTCGCGCAACTATGTGTTCAATCTCAGTCGGAGCTTAGAGTTCCGTGGAATACAGAGGCGATCGAGGCGCCAAAAATATCTTGCTCTGGCTTCTATCCGGCTGTTTTTCGTCCACTCACCCTCGTCTCCATAGAGCGAGTCTTTGGAGTACCCCTCGCGAATGAGATCAGTGAACTCATGGCTCAGCTGCAACGCGTTAACTGTTTGTACGTTTAACTGTGCGTCTTCAAACAGTAGCAGGGACTTCCGTCGTAATTATCGATCTGACGGAACCTCGCCACCCCAAAATAAGGGAACTGTGGCCGAAGGTACGAAGTCAGGACGCCGACTTAACGGGTTACCTTCGTCCAGAGCTCCCTTGCGATACGCAAGTGTGATTGAGGCCACAAACGGTTGCAAATCCCGCAGGTATCTTGCTTGCCGCTTGTTCAGCTTGTTGTTCGGTTGCTTGAGCAAATGTCGCAGTGTGTCGTGGTCTGTTACGACAAGGAAGTTAGAGCACCCTTCAAGATAGCACCTCCAATGCTTGACAGCTTCGCATACGGCCAAAGCTTCTTAGTCGTACACGAGTAAATGTTACCACGCTCAGTTGGATCTAGCTTACTCGCCCAATAAGATACTAGTTGAAGGCCACCTCCTTGGTCTTTATAACAAGACTGTTGCAATCCCCACTGTTGAAGCATTTGTAGGTACAATGAACGTCGCGTCCGAGCTGACCTCCGGAAGGATCAGGACTGGCGCGGAAAAGAGCCGTAACTTGAGAGTCTCAAAGGCTTCCAAACAGCCAGGCGTCAGCGTAACCTTCTGTGGCTTGGACTTCCGTAGTAAGTCCGTCAATGGAGCCGTAAGGTCGCTGAAATGATGTATAACGCTGGCATAGAAGTTGCAAAACTGTACGAAACTGCGAGCCTCGTTCTGCGTCGTAGGCACCGGCTTGTATGCGACGGCCTCGACTTTCTTTGTTGAAACCAAAATTTTACCAACGGACACAATGTAACCGAAATATTCCATCTCTTGACGGCCGAAGAAGCATTTATTAAGGCGTAACTTCAAGCCCTCCTCCTTATTAAATCGTTGTAGCACGAGACGGAGGTGCTCCAAGTGTTCCTCAAGAGTGCGATTGTAAACACAGACGTCGTCGAGGTAGACATTAACGAACTTATGTAAAAAGTTGCGAAGAATGTCATTCATCATCATTTAGAACGTAGCTTGTGCATTGCACAGTCCGAACGGCATGGCGACCCATTCAATTAAGTCATCAAGGGTCTGAAACGCCGTCTTGTGGATGTCATGATCACGCACTCGAACTTGCCGGAAGCCTTAGGCGAGGTCGAGGTGAGTGTAGAAGTTCGTGTCCTTGAGCTCATCAAGCGTGTCGTCCACATGCGAAAGTAGATAGGCATCTTTACGCGTAACTTCATTAAGGCCACGGTAGTCAATTCACAGCCGAAGCGAGCCATTAGCCTTGCGCACAAAAAGAATAGGCGAGCCGAACTCATTGTAGCTAGGACGTATTAAACCAGCGTCTACGGCGTCTTTGAGCTGTCGATTCGGCTCAACGCGCTCTGCAGGGGACAATGTGTTCAACCGTTGCCGTTTCATCGGGCCAGTTGTTTCAATGGGATGATTCCACTGTCGGCTTACATGCGAAGAGTCCACATGCTGAAGTAACTCCGGGATGTCATTGTAGAGTAGGGGCCGGAAGTTTTCACGTTGCTCTGCAGTTAACTCCACTCCAGTGCGAAATAACGTTGGTGGGTCGGCGGCTGGCGTAACTTCAATTACGTAGAATTCAGCTTTACGTCCCCTGCTGCGGCGCGTCTTGCGCATGAGTTTCTGGACTTTGGTAGAGGACATCAAGAGACACTCAGGACGTTGTTCCTCTTGTCGAGTCTCCACAGCAGTGCCATCCATTAGAGTAAAAACCATGGTGGAACCAAACTGTAAAGAGGCATGTTCGTCGTCAAGCCATGATAAACCCATGATTAAATCGGCAGCATGTAAATCACGCGAGACGTAAAGAGTTCGTTGAAATCCGTGACGAGCCAGCTCAAAAGTAACATCACAGACTATCAAAGAAGTCACACGCTGTCCGTTGGCAAGTCGAACAAGGGTCTTGGTCAAAGACTTTCGAGTCTATAAAGCAAAGCGTCGTACGAAGGTCTCAAAAACGAAGTCAAGAGTCTCTACACAATCCACCAAGCCATAAATATGGTGTCCACCATTAGAAGTTTTCACAGTCAGCTCGGTTCGAATTAACGGTCGAGCTTCCGTGAGGTCAGTCAGTAGGGCTGAAACTGGCGGAGAAAATTGTTGTAGCGTAGCGATGGACTCTTCCGTGTCGACGTGAGGTACATGTACCGAGGTGGGTTGGTCAGGTACTATAGGAGAAGTTTGATCGTAAAAAGCACAATCAACATCGACTTAACACAATTGTACATGCCAAAAAGCTAGAGCAACCACTTCATGCTGACATGGGCTCTCCGGTGACTTACGAGTAAAATGTTGTGTTCGAGCTGGGAATTCCTAGTAGAGTTTCCAGTGTTTAGTGAGCTTGTCGAACTTTGCCCATTTAGTGAGCCGGTAGAACAAAAACAGCCATCGTAGATCTTGGAGCTGCACCACGACAACTCTCAAAATGCTGTCCAATATGTTCGGCTAACTCCTAGGGCGGATTAATGAACACCCATTCTCTTTACAAATCCCTCTCAAGAATCGAGTCACTCGGCGAACAGTGAGGTAAGTCACCGTGCGAGTTTAGACCTTCATCATCAGCACATCCCTCCAAGGTAAAGTCAAATCGTGCGTGCAGAGGGTCGAAAATAGAGTCAACCAACTTCCAATCAATCGAACGTCTGGTTACAGGTTTATGACTATGTCTCTTCTTTGTTTGACGACAAGGACATGCTATTACCGTTGCAAGTGTCGCGACTGTAGTCGATGGAGGTGTCGAACGTGTGTCGACGACCTAAGTCGCTAACATTATTTCAGGACGAAGAGTATATGTAGCCGGCTACTCCAGTTCGCTAATAGAACAGCCTTGCCACATCATTGCTTCTTTGATGGCACGTCCATCGCCGCTTTGCCCATCAGGTCAGGGCACGGAAACAGTCGGTGTCCCTTCTTGTGGCACTTGAAACACAGTCCCTCCTCCATGTGCCTCTTGCGCTCCTCATGAGCTAACACATTAGCGATAGCGCGGAAATCAGCTCGGCCAGAGTTTGAAGAAGATCGGCCACGACCACCACCTTGAACTCCTCCTCATCCACGACCACGACCACCACCATTGCGCTTCCAAATTTTAGAGGCTCCCACCAAAGGGTCATCAAAGTTGCGCTTCCTAGTTGGTTGTCCTCTTCCAGGTGCCGTAGATGGACGAGCTGTCGACCGCACACCTCCGAGATTCGGCGAATCGGTTACGACGTCATTAAGGAAGTTTTGTAGCTCTACTAGCTGAACGTTATAACCTCTATGATATCGATGTGAATGGGCATAAGTCTTCAACTCAAAGTTAGCCAGGCCATTGATGAACCGAACGCACTAGACATCAGCCGTAAGCTTCTGACGAGACCGACGTAAGAAGTCGTTGAACTGTTGGGAATAGAGAGCGTAACTCATGCTGCCTTGCGTAAGGCTTAGCAGAGTATTAATCGCGTCGTCTTGTATGTTGAGGAGCATAGATGTCTTCCGCAGCTCCGCGACAAGCAGGTCAAACGTAGCAAGAATGGAGGCGTGTTGTTTCCGATTCAACCACCAGCCGTTCAGGGGTCCAAAAAACTGTGAAGTAACCCAAATCACTGAGTCGTAAAAGTCAGCCGTAATTCCGAGCAAAAGAAAGCCTTGCGGCTGCGCTTCAAGCCAATCTTCCAATTCACGGGCATCCTTGCCATACTGAAATGGTGAATTAACCGCCGCCTTGCGCTTAG
Organism: Tetraselmis chui; assembly: GCA_026401115.1. Lineage (NCBI taxonomy): Eukaryota > Viridiplantae > Chlorophyta > Chlorodendrophyceae > Chlorodendrales > Chlorodendraceae > Tetraselmis > Tetraselmis chui. The sequence goes on along the minus strand of JAPMLY010001455.1, from coordinate 42,414 downwards.
TCTCAGTAAGGGTCACATGTAGGCCAACTAAATTAGTCGTAGGCATCGGGGTTCCCACACGTAAATCGGTCGGTGTCTGTCCACTCATTTGATTGATGTAGCCACGAATGAGGAGCCAAACCGGTCCAGAATCAACTGACGAAAACCGGGGGTAAATGAAAACTGCCTCGGGATTGATGTGTCGTCATGAAAGAGTGCCTCGGATGTATACACTGCACGACGGAAAGTCTCCCACTGAGTCACGTAACCAAAGTGAAGTAACTCGCTCTTATGCTTCATGGCAAGAAGTAACCCCATCTTGGCGGGCGTAAGGTTCAGACCTCCGTCATCAATTGTTTCCGGTTCGACGTAAGAACCATCCGGATGGATAGTCGACTGAGCTGTCACAACATGCTCGAGATGAGCAGGAGTACGCAAATGGGTCGTAACATACGGAACGGGAACGGAAGCCGCGTAAACGTAAACAAGCTGTTGTCCGACATGTAACGCGACTCAAAGCGGTGCGTCACTCAAAAGTATTGAATCATCCGGAGTCAAGATAAGGTCATTTTCCTCATGCAACTCACGATCGGCAGCATTAACATGCTCGTCGTTAGCCGTCACCGAACCAATAGGGAAGCAAGTGTTACCAAAACGAGGCTCCCGTTGTAACACAAGCTTAATGTCGGAAAGCTTAGTCCCTCCAACATGAAGTACGACCACCACGTAACGAGTAGGTCCAACAAATGCCATGCCAAATCAATCAAGCAACGTCGAGCGAATCAAACGACATCGAAAACGTGCGTCGACCAAAGAGCTCCGAAACCAGTGTGGTAGTTAGCCTTCCAAAGCTAACTGCTAAGACAAATCCGTTCTATTCTGTTTTGTTCTGGTGCTACTGAATGGCAGAGTGGTGGTGCAAATGGGAGATGATGAGTAAATGTCTCACTGCTTGTACTTTAGCAGTATGTATTGTAATTGAACAAAGGAATTGTTAAATGGTTATGTCACCTCCCTCTATTGCACTGGGCTAAAGTAGCTTTCTGCCCAGATAGCTTACGCATGCTCGCACTCGCTCACGTGCTAGGCGTTAGGGCTTTCTAACCGTCGTCAACAGTCTAGCGACGCGGCTCGACTAGCATGGAGAATCACGACGCGGCTCATTTGGCATCGGAACCTCGCTTAGGCGCGTCATTTGGCTAGATAGATTAATTGTGCGTACTTGTACGTACCGGGAGGTACTGGTCGTACTGTACGCATCGGAACCCTTGTTAATGTTGCAATAGTGACGTACCCACGTTGTGCGTCCATCCGATGGAAAAGCACGAATTAGAATTAGTAACGAGTACATGTACAATGTCTTGCAATGTACTGTTGCAAGATTGTACTCGTCACATTCGTGGCGCAATCGGGGTTGGCGTCGATGTTCTCCCGGACCCCACGATGTGAGCTCAACTCCTCGACGGCAACGCCGCCCTCCCTGCGGATGTGGGTGTCTTGCACTTCCACGGCATCCGAGGCTCAAAGTTTGATATTGATATCGTTACTTCTTGTTTGTTTGCCATTTATAGCCCCCGTCTCCCGATGCCGCTCTATGCCGCGCTGAGAAGACCAAGTTCGAAAAGTACTCGGAGGGGGTGAGAAGTCGCCCTAACATCCGCTTCATTACCTTTGCGGTCACGGAATTCGGCGCTCTCAGCGGCCACGCCACAGATTTTTGGCAAGGTTGGGCAAGCAAGCAACCGCCTCTAAAGGGATGCATGTGGGCACGTTGTTGGCCTCTTGGCGCCGAAAGGCTTCTCTCGCCGTCAATGTCGCTCACGCGGACACCGTCTTACGCGGGTTGTCCGCCGCCGCGGAGCATGTGGAGGCCGCTTCATTCTTCCTCGGATGGGATGATTCTCTTGCCACGATGTTCTTCACCCGCGCAATGGGCTACAAGGCGCAATGGGCGTGTTCGTGCTTCCCCGCGCGGCGCGTGATGAAGCGCCACTTGTCGCCTCCACGTGTTGTGTTTTTTCAGCGTTGCGTGGGAGTTTCTTGTGTTCTCTTATGGTCAGTTTGATTTGAATCTAGAGGTTTGCATATCCAATTTCCATGTGTACAAGAAAGTAGCACTAGCGGTTACTGGTACCGTTAAATAGCGGCGCGTCGCACCTGCAAGGCAACCACCTCGCCTTACAATGCGACGCAACCAACGACCAACGACTTCCCCAACGGTCATCTCTAGCTAGCCTTGCCTTATAAGCCGTAGCTAGCCACGAGCCTAGGCACTCTCTGCTTTCGCGCTCAGCCAATCTAGGCTTCGCGCGAATGCAGTCTCGACTCTAGTAGTCGAGCAGGGTGTCAGTTTCCCATCGTCCCATGCGCACACGAGCGTCACGCGACACATCCCCTCGTTCAGCTACGCAGTTACGCATCATGCAGCCTCAGCAGTCTACGTCCGCAGCAGCGGCCGACCCTCACGCTACCTCGATCGAACAACGTACAGCCGAAGAGATTCGTACGGCAGTTTTGGCGTCGGAACAAGGGATTACTGAGCAGTTTTTGGCGGCTAACACTGCCTTAATCGCACAGCTCCAGCAGACGACAGCCACACCTGCTATTACCGATCAATAGATGTCCATTCCCGCCGACGCGACCTCAGCGACGGAGGGTGGTAAGGCGGCCCTTGAGCCACCTATCGACCTGCTTGGCTGCTTGACGACGAACCCGAACCCTCCGCGTCCGAATTCGTCGACTTCGCCTACTACGGCGAGGTCATCCCGGCCGGCCTCGAGCGTCCCCCCGCGACGTTGAGGAGCCACGTATGTGGACACTTACAGACGATACCGCCCGTGCTCTAAGCGATAAGCGCACCCAATCAGCATACGACGAGTACCTCCACATAAGTTGTTACGCCTTCTTCGACAGTTGCGCCAACGCGGCAATTAACGAGGCTTTGGACACGTTGTCGCACGGCCCACATCTATCGACAGAGTAGGCGGCAGCGATTGCCCTTATCCGAGCGGGTCATCGCACCCACACAGCGACGGAGGAGACCGCCCGTACTCAATGGGGCTTCCTCCGCCTCACCAAGGGCGGACAAGCGAGCACGATTGCGGACCGCGTCTTTGCCGAACTTGCCCACGAGCGATTCTGTCGCCCACGCCCTACCGCGGTCTCCGGCCCACTCGATGCGCTACGCCAAGCGTTCATCTACCGCACACTGGAAGTCAGCCTGCACGCCACCAGCAAGGCAGCAGCATGCGCCGCATTCGCGAAGATCACACCGGACAAACCAATAGGCCCCGACGCCAGAGCCCGCAAGGCAGCCGCCGACAAACGCAAAGCCTTTGCAACAGCTGCAGCAACAGCCCGCGCCACCCCTCTGACCAAGCCGACCGGCCCGGCTAAACCCTCGCCCAAAAACTGATGGTGTGGCCCGCCGCGCCGATTCTTGCTCCCCGACATTTTCCTTTATGCGCCACCGCGTGCGTCGAAGATGGCGGGAGTGGGAGCACATCGGCGCAAGCGGCCAAGTCCTAAGTTGGATCCGCCATGGCGTCCGCGTGAAGTTCAAACACGGCAACCGCCCCAAGCCTTTCAACCACGGCATATCTATGCTAGATGCTACACCAGCACAGCTCGAGTTTCTCAACTCGGAACTCCCACGCTTCCGAGCTTGCGGTGCGTGGGAGCGCGCGGCCAACACTCACTACGTTTCCCGGATGTTCCTGGTGCCCAAGCCCGGATGCAACCAGTGGCGTTTGATTATCGACCTTCGAGAACTCAACCGTTATTGCTCAACGTTCAACATGACTTGCGAGACTCTCAAGCACCTCCGCCACCTATCCCGTCCGGGCGACTACTTCGTCTCGCTCGACCTCGACGATGGGTACTACACCATTAGCATCCGGGGGAAAGACCGAGACTACTTTACGGTCAACTACCGCGGCACCCTATGATTATCGACCTTCGAGAGCTCAACCGTTACTGCTCAACGTTCAACATGACTTGCGAGACTCTCAAGCACCTCCGCCACCTAACCCGTCCGGGCGACTACTTCGTCTCGCTCGACCTCGCCGATGGGTACTACACCCTTAGCATCCGGGAGGAAGACCGAGACTACTTCACGGTCAACTACCGCGGCACCCTATGGCGCCTCGCGTGCCTCCCAATGGGCTGGTCGGGCTCAGCTTACTACTTTTGCAAAGTAACTCAGGTGTTTACGAACCACCTACGGCGCCCACCACCTCCTACGCCGGCATCTACGCTAGACCGCGCACCAGTCCAAACGTTTTCTTCGGAACGCTCGATGGCGCGGTGCGAGACACCTCCCGTACTCCTTCGTCAGCGCGTCCAGGCCCTGCTAGACAGCCTAGGCCTCCAACGCAACCCCAAGAAAGGCGTGTGGACGCCGACGCAAGTCGGCGACCATTTAGGCTTAACGGTGGATTTATAACGCGGCATGCTTCGCGCCTCACCCGCAAAACTGCAACAACTCTCGCAACACGCGTCATCCCTACTCGGCCGAGCCGCTTCCAACGCCAGATGGTTACCCACCCGTCAACTCGCGGCCTTTGCGGGAAAAGTCCAGTTTCTCTACCTCGCCATCGCGCCCGCCCGGTTCTTTTTACGCGAGCTCCACAACGTGTCAGCCACACGGACTGGTTGGGGGGGACGCGTGCGCCTAACCAACCAGCTACGACGCGACCTCGAGTGGTGGCGTACGGTGCCCACCCAACACAACGGTCGGTCAATCTACAAGCCCATCGAGACCGCCTACCTCCACGCCGATTCCAGCGACTACGGATGGGGAGCCGTGCTGAACGACGACTCCAACTACCAAGCCCGCGGTTTTGGAGCGCTACCGACCGTCTACATCACATCACATGGAAGGAACTTCGCGCAGTTCGGCACGCGGTCGAATCCTTTCTACCCCATCTCAAAGGCCGACAAGTTCTCCTACACGAGGACAACACAGCGGTGGTGGCCGCCCTAATAAAGCTCACCTCTCGGTCACCCGTCATGATGACCGAGCTCCGGCGCTTGTAGTACCTTCTCTACACCAAAGACATCCACATCCGCCCACGCTACATCCGGTCGGCCGCCAACGTTTGGGCGGATACGCTAAGCCGCGAATTGGACACCGAGGATTGGCAGCTCAACCCCCGGCTTTTCAGACACTTACAAGCACGGTGGTACCCGCACACGATCGACCGTTTCGCGTCTATGCTAAATGCCCAACTCCCGCGGTTCAACGCCCGTTGGAGGGACCCTCAGTGCGAGGACGTCGACTGCCTACGCCTCCCCGACGCAGCCTGGCGTCGCGAAAACAACTACTGCAACCCTCCATGTACCGCCTTACCGGCGCTTGCCGCCAAACTGGCCCAATTATAGGCCGCGGCGACTGTCATCGCCCCCTACTGGCCGGACAAAACGTGGTACCACGCTTTCGCCCGGCTCTCCACCGCAACTTTGCACTTCCCGGCGGCCCGCGACCTTTTCTTCCCCGGCAAGCTCGGCAAGCGCGAGGGGGTCGGACCTCCCGCGTGGAGCGTCGTGGCCTTTCGGCTCTCACCCTCTCTTGGTTGTACACCCGACGCGGAGCCATAGGCCGTGCGTTACGCCCGGACCGATTAATGACCCCAGTTGAGCATGTTCGCCCCCTCCGTACAAGACCCCCTCGCTACCGCCTCCAATTAGAAACAGCACCGGCGCCATGGTCCTCCGATATTGCTGAAACTTTTCAAGACCTCCTAGGAACCGACAAGCTCGGGGTTACGGCGGTCGCCCTACTCAGCAACGCACTAGCGCCGTCTACGTACGCTAGCTACGACAGCGCGCTCATGCAGTTTTTAATATTCTGTACAGAGGAAAAGATCGCCCCGCTACATGCCACCCCGGCCACAATGGTTCGCTACACAGCCTGGTTGGCCCTTCTGGGCACGGTCGCCGCTAGCTCGCTGCAACCCTACTTCTCCGCAGTGAACAAATTCTTCCGGGACCACCAACGCCAACCCATTGCGGTGGGCGAACTACTAGCCGATGCGAGGCGTGGCCTAGAAATGCTGCAACACCGCCTTGTACATCCTTACTCACGCCTACCGCTACCCGCTCCCGTCGCTCTCAACAACCTCCTTGCAGCCAACGCTTTACGGGACAGCCTTACGTGGACCCCTGCAGCTCTTCCTATGCTGAAGCGTTTTCGAGCCTGCTTGGCTATCTGCGTCAATTACATCTTTTTCTGCCGCGCCGAAACGGGCGCCCGCTGTAGGACCGGTGACCTGACCGTCGACAAGCTTTCACAGCAGATTTGTCTTTTCGTGCGTATATCTAAAGGCGACCAGCGCCGTAACACTCGCGACAAGCTAGTATTTGCTATCCCTATCGCAGCCAACCCTATCTTGGCCGACCTACTGGACTACTACGCACAACAACGCACCACGTTCTGCGAAAAATTCTACAGGCGACCTCCCCCTGACGCCTTATGGAGCTTCTCACCTTTTGAAGCCTCCGCCGAGTGGGGGGCCGCGTCCACCGTTTCCGCCTAGCTCTCTCTTGCCCTCCTCACCGTCATCCGCGCCCGCCGGTTTTAAGTGGACATCGCACAGCCTCCGGAAAGGCGCTGATTCCGCTGCCAACTGCATCGGCGCCCCCCTCCCCGTAATCAAGTATATGGGTGGCTGGGCCAAGAAGGGCTCCGTGACCGAAGGGAAGTACATTGACCCAACCATGACCCCAACACGTGCTGCTTGGCGGTTCTTCGGCTGGCTCACTCAGTCCCCCCCGCAACACTAATTCTGGTTGTGCAAGCCTTTGGCTTTAGGTTGTTGGCAAAACGTGCCCTAGGGTAAATGGTCAGATTGATTTGAATCTAGAGGTTTGCATATCCAATTTCCATGTGTACGGGACAGTAACACTAGCGGTTACGGTTACCGTTAAATAGCGGCGCGTCGCATCTGCAAGGCAACCACCTCGCCTTGCAGTGCGACGCAACCAACGACCAATGACTTCCCCAACGGTCAACTCTAACTACCCATGCCTTATAAGCCGTAGCTAGCCACGAGCCTAGCTCTCTCTGCTTTCGCGCTCAGCCAATGTAGGCTTCGCGCGAACCCACCCACCCAACCCTATAATCCTGCGCTAATCGGCCCCCATGCCCCGCCTCTGGGTGTCTTTTGACCATATTGTAAGCAAGCTGACATCTTTGGCAAAACGTGTCCTAGGGTAAATTTTTCATTTGCTAGATTTTTGCACAATTACGGGGTATTCGCGGCAAATTGGAGAGGATTTTGGAGTGGCACGTCAGCATCCCCGCGCCACGTAAGCGCGTACACCCTCGCGTACGCCAAAATTGGAGAGGCTGGCCTCTCCAATTTGGCCCGATATCGGAGAGGCTCGACCAAATTGGAGTGGCGTTATCAACCGGTAATTTCAAAATACCGTCCTGCTGTCACGGCCCGCGCATCCTCCATCGCGCGTTTCAAAAACCGACCCACCACCTCATCCCCCCGGTGCCGCCTGACTATGGCGGGCATAGACGAAGTCCCCGCGACTGAGGGGGCGAAGGCTACCGCAGTATCCTCGCTAGAATGGAAGCGCCGGTGGGAGCGGGACGTGGAGTGGATCTCGGCGCTGATGCACGCGGCGGATGCCGCGGATATTTGCGACTACTGGAAGGCGGACAGCCAACACGGGAAGAAGGGCAAGCTGCAAGACAAGCTGCGAAAGGAAATGGGGCAGTTTCGCCCTGACTCCAGTACGGCGGTCTTGCCCGAGGGGCGGGTGCTGGTCAAGCGCGTCGAGCAGATAGTTCGCGCATGGTCGGCTGGTGATGCTCGAAAGAGCAAGGACGGCATGAACTGTAGTATGTGGCAAGCGCTATTGCCGCAGCTGTGCGCGGAGGACGCGTTGCAAAAGGGCGAGGCCGGGTACAAGCAGTGGTCGGAGCTGCGGGAGTACCTCTTCCTGGTGGGCTGGGTCGGAGCCGATCTGCCGGACGGCCATCCGCTGCAGCCGGATGAGGCCGTCACCGAGACGGTGGAGGGATACATGGAGCTGCTGCCCAAGTTTTCGGAGGCTCTCGCGAAGCTGGACAGCAACGCGGAGACCGCGGACAAGGGGAAGAAGAAAAAAGCTAAGGAGGGAGCTATGAAGGATGCTCACGGCCTATCGATTGAGAGGTGAGTTGTAGCTGCCGATGTTGTGTGTTGCTGTCTTCCCACACTTTCCGGTTCTAATTTACTGCCACTTCTCCCCCTTTGCAGACTGGCGCAAGGCTTAGGCAATCGCCGTAATAATTTGCAGGCTATGCGGGGCGATGCAGATGGCCAGAGCATAGTCAGTAGCGCTGATGAGGCACCAAGTGGCTATGGTTCGGATGAGCTGTCGGACGAGCTGCATGTGTATCCGGACGTCGTTGACGTCATACAGCTTACTGCGGAGGAGAAGGCGCAGCGGGAGCTATGCACATGGCCCTCTTTTGCTTCCCTGCCCCTTCTATCTCCTGGCTGCACGGAGCTGCCTGAGCCGTGGAGCTTTTTGGACTTCATGGAGCTAGGTGAGGACGCTGAGGCTACATGGGCGCTGGATGTGAAGATGCTGATGGCGCGCAGCATCTTGCAGCATCAGGAGGGCGGCACCGGCGCAACGGACGAGGCTGGCCTGGGCTGCCTCCATGACATGATAGAGGCAGCGGAGCGGCTGCTGCATTTCCCCCACATGCATATGCTGGAAGACGGCGGGCCACCTGTGAGGGGGAATGAGGCCTCTGCCGACCGCCTCAACAGCTACTTCCAGGCCCGCAGAAAGGAGGTGGAGCGTCTGATTGGAGTGCTAAAATTGAAGATTGATGAGGAGCGGGTGCAAGCCGTGAAGTATGTTGGCATGGCCATGGCCAGTAACGCCCTCCGCATGCTCGACAAAAGGTGATCCCCTGTGCCACTGCATGCGCTATGCATGGTAATCTATTTGTAGCTGCTGGATATGTAATGCAAGTTTGCCCCCCTCCCTCCCCCCAATATACGGTTGTAGAAGTATAAATAAAACTCCGGAGCGGGCACAACAGTACAAAGAAGCTGTGGATGCGGCAAAGGCTGAGCATGCGGAGATGGTGCGTGAGGCACGCAGCAAGAAGCGAAAGCGGAAGGCTTCGGGGGGATCTAGCAGGCGCCCATCAAGTAAGTATGACCTATCCAATGTTACTGTCATACTGGAGTCAGAGATGCTGCCGGACCTGCGCAAGTACATGAAGAAGGATGAAGAGAGGGGCGAGCGGCAGATAGAATTGTTGACAGAGATAGGACATGGCATGAAGGGCCTAGCAGAGGCGCAGAAAGAAATTGCAGCAGGCCAGAAGGATATGACAGCGGCACATGAGCGCATGTGCAACATTCAGAACCAGACAGGGACATTGCTTGGCATGATGATACAACAGATGCAGCAGGGAAAAGGGAGCTAGAGTAGATATTCCCTAGTATTCTTAGTTGCTTTTTAATGTGACTAGCAAATGTAATTAGCAATCCAGATGGAGTCGTGATATTGCAATGGCAATTGCTGTGAAAGCAACGGCAGTATTGAAACTGCACAGCTGCAAATAATGAGCGCATGTGCAACATTCAGAAGCAGACATGGACATTGCTAGGTATGATGATGCAACAGATGCAGCAGGGAAAAGGGAACTAGAGTAGATATCCCCTAGTATTCTTAGTTGCTTTTTAATGTGACTAGCAAATGTAATTAGCAATCCAGATGGAGTCGTGATATTGCAGTGGCAATTGCTGTGAAAGCATCGGCAGTATTGAAACTGCACAGCTGCAAATAATGAGCGCATGTGCAACATTCAGAAGCAGACATGGACATTGCTAGGTATGATGATACAACAGATGCAGCAGGGAAAAGGGAACTAGAGTAGATATCCCCTAGTATTCTTAGTTGCTTTTTAATGTGACTAGCAAATGTAATTAGCAATCCAGATGGAGTCGTGATATTGCAGTGGCAATTGCTGTGAAAGCAGCGGCAATATTGAAACTGCACACCTGCAAATAATGAGCGCATGTGCAACATTCAGAAGCAGACATGGACATTGCTAGGTATGATGATACAACAGATGCAGCAGGGAAAAGGGAACTAGAGTAGATATCCCCTAGTATTCTTAGTTGCTGTTGAATGTGACTAGCAAATGTAATTAGCAATCCAGATGGAGTCGTGATATTGCAGTGGCAATTGCTGTGAAAGCAGCGGCAGTATTGAAACTGCACACCTGCAAATAATGAGCGCATGTGCAACATTCAGAAACAGACATGGACATTGCTAGGTATGATGATACAACAGATGCAGCAGGGAAAAGGGAACTAGAGTAGATATCCCCAAGTATTCTTAGTTGCTGTTGAATGTAACTAGCAAATGTAATTAGCAATCCAGATGGAGTCGTGATATTGCAGTGGCAATTGCTGTGAAAGCAGCGGCAATATTGAAACTACACAGCTGCAAATAATGGTTACAAACTATTTTATGCGCTCAGGTAGCTGGCCAGTGATGGCGGGGGCAGTTCAAAGTAGGAGTAAAAAACTGATGCCTGACCTTGAGCGCACGTGATGCAGTTAGTGAGCAGCACGGCGGCCTGGTAAAACAGACCCACAGGGGTAACGGATACATTGTTGGCAGCTACATCATCCACCCAGGGGAATAGCTGTTGAACAAGACCAAATGCCCACTCCACTGATGTGCGGGGGCCATTCATTGCACGGGAATACTCATCCTTTGCAGCGTCCATGCGGCGTTGCACTTTGTTGTACCCCGTGGCAACGGTCTCTGTCTCTGCATACGCAGCATCTGCATATATCAGATACTTTATGCCCGTCCTGCGCTGGATGCCCAGCACATACTCCTCTAGCTCTGACTCCTCTAATATCCTGCTGTCCCCTCTGCGGCCTTGCACCGGGCCAGCTAGACAGCAGATGAGTCCGTCCGGCACCGCCACTATCTGGTATTTCATGCCATGCTTCTTTTTGTGGCCGGAGTAAATCGCAGTCTGTCCGTACTTGACGCGCCGACAACCTCGCAGAGTAACGTCTATGAAGCCAAAAACAGGCAGGTCCACGCCTGTGCGCGCCTGTATGGCGTCCACATACTCCAGCAACCGAGAGATGTCCAACCCACAGGCCAGAGTTGCCGACCAGCGCTGCCGAAGCCACCTCACCATCGTGATGGATATCTTACTAATTCTGTCCGGGTTCATACGCAGCTTTCTCCCTAGTCCAGCCAAGGTGCCAGCACTCCCTAGGCGAGCCAGCAGAACGAGCAACCCTGTCGTGCCTGTAAACCTCCCGCCACGATTGGGGTACCGAAGCACACTCGGTACCTCTAGCGCCTCTAGTATCTCCTGGAAATGCTCCGGTTTCATGCGGTAGGTGTCCCGGAATACGCGCTCGCTTTGTCGCTGCTCCTCTAGGTCGAGGTTTAGGTTGTTCAACTCCTGTGGCCATGCTCTGCTCGCCACCCGCCGCATGAGTTGGTAGTGTCGGATGCTGCGGATAACGTGCGGCAGGCAGATGGCGGCGAGCGGAGGTTTCCGAGTGCTGAACTCAAACAAGGCGACGGCCACATGCAACCCACGCGTAGCATCAATCTGCTGTCGGCCCGTGCCGACCCGGCGCACCATGGTGATGCACGATGCCGCTTGCTCGTGTCGGAAATCGCAATTGTGAAGCAGCCGGGTGTGCGGCATGCGGGCGGTACCGTGCCCGGGCGATGATGACTCACCTGTAACGATTACATACTGACGTAAGCCGGTGCGCGACGTGGCGACATATACAGCCAATCCAAAATCCTCTCCAATTTCCCGCGAATACCCCCTTTTGCCGTGTAGTCCTCCCTTTTGCCGTGCCCTGGATTTAATTAGTCTCTTGCTGTCACTCTTGCCCTCTTGTTTCCCATCCTTTTTTTCCCTGTCCACGTTCCGATAGTGCTTGCTTCTTGTAATCGATTATTGACTAAGCTCAAGATGAATCGAAAATCTGGGTTTACGTATTTACGGTCATAACCTAGCTAGTATTAAATCAGTTAGTTAGTGCTGACTGAAGGTTTGTAGCCTAAAGCTGCTGTACGGCTTTACGGTCTTGCGGACAAAAACGATACATTACTAATCCTTAATGGATGACATGGGGAGAGCAGGAGGTACATCTTCAACACCATGCCATGTGTACCCGTATATGCTGCGATGCATGTGTGAGATTGAAGCGTCACGGCAGGCCGCCGTGCTCGTGTATCGGTATCGACACATCTTCCTCGCACGACCTGCCAAAAGCGGAGTTCGTAGGTCCGAGCAGAGAAAAGTGCACTTTCGGAAAATCGTGTGCTCCCCTGTGAGTACTTCCCCAGCTGCTATTCCATTTGTCGGAAGCTTACAGACTTAAAACAAAGTCGTTCGGTAGTGTAGCGACTAATTCCGTAAACCTATATACGGCTGTGGAATGCATACATAACAGAGATAGTCGGACCACGCGCAGCCAATTGTGATGACAACCGCATCGACAGTATACGGCCCGCATGGACGGTCACGTTTCCGAAGAGAATCAGACCGCCAAGGAGCTCTCAGTTGCGAGTCTTGGTTATTCCTAGAGCGCCCGCCGCCGCCTCCTATAACTGCCACTACGACTTATTCTACGGCGATAGGGATGCTGCCGTCGTGCGATTCTTCCCCGGCTTTCAAAGCTTCGATAAAGACCGCAGGTGGCAATAAGCGGCCGCACTTGACTACACAGCAAAACACGGCGCGTCCTCTCCCTCCCTATTCGAGACCAGCTACACCCATAATGGCCGTCGTCTACCGGAAGAAATATTCCTCGGAAGGCCCAATGACGGGCGGTCGTAATAATAGCAGCCAAGCAGCAGGTCATCGTAGTTGCCGTTGCAATAAATCTTCGCGACTACAGCACCACTGGCATCAACCCAATGCTAGTTCCTGGTCTGACAAATCCACTGTCACTTGTGAGGTGGAGCCTCATGCTATATTCGGTGCTGCTGTTGCATCCCCAAGCAAGAACGGGAATAACACTCCTCCGCTTTTCCCTCTCGCCGAGGCTCGCAGAAAGATGTTGCTGCTTCGACTAGAAGGAGATAACCCCAACCTAGAAAATCCGGCGGGGCGGATTCGGCGGTGAAACTCTTGTAACCACTGAAGATGGGGTGTTTTACGTACATGTTAAGAGACACTGCAATATTGCAGACTCCATATATATAAATGCGCGCACTGCCTACATACTGCTGCATATGCTGTATAGCGGCTGCTGGATGAGTGAAGCAATTTGTGCGCGATGAGTGTACAGGAGTTGCCAGCCACGTACGCCGTCGTTACGTGTATCGACATACAGTATCGTCGACGGGGGTGCGCCTCTATTAATTTCCCAAAAACATGTAAAGTCGAGTATGCACATTATATGCCATATGCAGTATGATTGACCAGGCAAGTCGTCACAATATAAAGAGTCACGCCGACTGCAGTTGATGATAGCGACATAACCAACGTCGCTCAATTACTCTGATATATATGCCAGTCGCGATTGAAGGTGTTTCAAATTTGATGAGCTGCATGCAATAATGATTTTGACACCCAGCATATCAAACATGCGCCATGTGCGGGCTTACCTGCCAGTCGGACTCTCTCATCACATCCCGGGGGCGAAAAAAAAAATCATGCGCCACATGGGCTCAGCATCATTCATCCTCACGTCTTTCTACTCTGGCATACTGCTACATTTCGTTCAGACCGCAATGAACGGGAATCAATGCGTACAAACAGGTACTTTAACTATTTGTAGTGATACATTTATTATTTGGTGCTTATTGCTTATTTATTATTTGGTGCTTATTGCTTATTGCTTATTTGGTGAGATCGATTTAAATATAGAGGTTCAATTGCAAACCCAACGACTCCCACGTGTAAGGGATAGTAATAACCCCGCGGTTAATGTTGCCGTTCTTAGTAACGGCGCGTCGCACCTCCATGCCATCGAGATGGGAGTACAGCGCAACCAACCATATGATGACTTCCCCAACGGTCACCTCAAACTAGCCCTAGCTTTATAAGCCTGCACTAGACAAGAGCCTCGTACTTTCTCCGCTTTTCGCGCTCAACCAATCCAAGCTTCGAATTGATCCAATCAAGGCTTCGCGCGAATAGCTCTCTCGACTCTAGTACTCGAGCATGGTGTCAGTTGATTTACTATCGTCCCATGCGCACTCGAGCGTCAAGCGACACTTCCTCTCGTTCAGCTACGTAGCCTCGCACCATGCAACATCAATAGTCTACCTTAGCCGACGCTCCCCCCGCCCCCCGGTTCCATCTAGCACCGAGCAGAAACACAAATTCGTACAACAATGACATTTTCCGAACAACGGATCACTATGCAGTTTTTGGCGGCTAACGCTCCTTAAGTAGCTCACCTCAATGGAGGAACACCCACCACTGCGACAACGAGTCAACATACCCCCCCCCCCCCCGCCGCGACACTACCGACGGAGGGTGGTAAGGAGGCCCCATAACCACCTATCGACATGTTGCACGACGATACCGACTCCCCGAGTTCGTCGACTTCGCCCTCTACGGCAAAGTCATCCATGCCGGTCTAGAGCGCCCCCCGCGTGACATCGACAAGCCCTGCCTCTCGGCTTTGACAAACGATGCGGCGCTTTGAGCTAAAAGAAGACATCGGCTACATACGACGAGTACCTACACATAGGGTGCTATGTTGTTCGACAAGTGCGCCAACACGGCAATAAGCGAGGGCATAGAGCCATAGACGCGTTGTCAGCCGGACGTACTCTATCGCCGGAGCAGACGGCAGCCGTCGCCCTCATTAGGGCGGGTCATCGGCTCATCGCACCCAACATCGACTCACGGAGGCGACCACCCGTACTCGACAGGACTTCCTATGTCTCACCAAGGGCGAATAGGCGAGCACGGTTACGGACTGCGTATTCGTTGACCTCGCGCACGAACGTTTTTGTAGCCCCCGCCCCACCGCGGTCTCGGACACATACACCAAGCCTTCGTCGATCGCACTATGGAAGTTAGCTTACATGTCGCCGGCAAAGTTTGTGCTAGAGCAACTCGAGTCACACTCGACCGAGCCCCCGGACCGGATGCCAAGGCAAAAAAGGCGGGAGGAGGAGCATCAGTAACACCCACAACAACCCAAGACAACACAAATACCAAACCCATCGACACGCCCAAGCCACCTTCAAGAAATGATGGTGTGGCCCGCCGCGCCGTGCCTGACATGGCACGGCTATAGAGTTACGAATGCCCACCACGAGGTGGTGGGGGTGAGTGCCGACGGGCAGCCGTGGGAATGCCCAACATCTCAGCAACCATATCAATGGTGGCATTGTCAACGCGTTCGAGGAAGGTCTCGACGGAGTCACCGTAGCCCTCGCCGCTCCCAAGACCATGAAGGACTGTACGGGCAACGTGTCCGAAGAAATGGTTGCAATGTTGATAGATGCAAAACGCAGCGTGAGAGTGCCCGTGACCCGCCAATTCCGCTACGCCATGTTTGCCATAGGTCTCGTAGTTGCTTAAGACTGCTTCGATCACGTCTCGAGCAGAGTCAGATGTACCCACTACCCCCCCCAACACTTTATTCGTCCTTTCCGTGGAGACATGTACTCCTCGAAAGCTGTGGCCCTAAGGGAAATTATTGAGAGCATCATCGACACCCAAAGGGGAATACTAATAGTTTTTGCATATGGTCACAGTGACGTGGCATCGGGCTTGCTGTTAGCAAACTGCGGGCACAAATCTGTGATGTTCTGCTTGTTGCTGTTGTCTCTGCGGGTGGAAGTGCATGAGGGTAGGATGTTAAGATACTTCACTGTTTAGTGTTTAACAATAGGTTGTAATTGAACAAAAGATTGTCAAAATGGTTTTGTCATCTCCCTCTATTGCACTAGGCTTAAATAGCCTTCGCCTACCTATCTTGCACTTGTTCTCACTCGGTCTACGTGTCAGGTGCTAGGGCTCTTCAACCGTCGTCAACGGACTAGCGACGCGGCTTGGAAATCTCGTTTAGCATTGGGAACCGCGTTCGGAGCGTCGTATGATTGGTTAGCTTTACTGTGCGTACTTTTGCGCACCATAAGGTACTCGTAGTAAAGCACGCATCGGAATCCTTCTTGAATTGCAGCAGCGACGTACCCACGTTGTACGTCCTTCTAATGGAAAAAAACGAATTGGAATTTGTAACGAGTACGTGTACAATGGAAACACATCCTACAAAAGACAGTAAAAAGATCCAAAGTACTACTAAAGTACTACTGAACCACAACACGGGGATGGGTTGGTAGCTCTAATGAGCAACGCCGACCGTCTTCGCTCAAGGCATGGCCTCCCTACGAGCGACAGACAGGTGGACATAGGGCTCGTTGAACAACATGCACCGTGCACCTCTCCCCACCCGAGCCCAGCTCTCCCAGTCTCGGTGGATCCGTAGAGACACCACATTGTACACACAGGAAGGCGCAACTTTCAGAGTTTTGAAATTCGTCCACCCGACAACTCTCGCGCCACCCACTTCAAAATCCAAGCGTGTACCCACTTCAGTACTACGAACGGAAAAAAACAACTATCGATTACGAAATTCCCCTCCCCGGGGGCGGCGCGCCACACCGCGCCCGACGGAGCGTCCGGACGTTCACGTCCGCCGTCAACAAACACCAAACCCAAGCCCCATTAGGCATGGTCGTGTGCAGCCAATACACGCAACCCACTGCGAATCCAACTCGAAAACATATATTTCAATCCATCCTCTCTCCTATCCATACTGCGAATCACACGCGATCAACATGTCTTCGACCTCTAACCCCACCCCCACATACATACATGTACTCTTGCGGGATCGCCCGGAGCATGCGCGTCTTGTGGACCTCTCCAACCCCAGGACCCGCCTCGCGGGACACCCTCTCGCCCCGTTCCTCACGGTTCCTCAACCACCACCGGCCGTTCAGAACTTGGGCACTGCAATTGACCCCTCCCCTAGTCGAGGACTCCAGACTCCTCTGGTCCTCGCGGCCCCCCGGTCAACTAACGACCTCGGGCCGGCCGACGACTTCTCTACCCGTACGATCGACTCATACCTCCTCACATGCCAGTACTCCACCTCCCCCCCCACCTCGCCCGGTTCTGGATGCATGGAGTCTTCCTCCCGAACTCGACCCACCCCTCGGAATCGGTGCCCTCGGCCTGCTCGGTAGCCCGTCGCTGGCTGCTCGAAAGCCTCAACCAGCTCGACGACCTCCCCACTCGCGCTAAAAATATAATCGGCCGCGAGCTCGGCCACCAATCGCGCTTGACAGCGAGCACCACTCGCACACACCACCCGATAGGACCAACGTCCCACGACACCACCCCATGCCCATCGACCTCGCATCGGGCTTTAAAGAGGTTTGTCAGGACACCCCCTCCTCCTGCGTAGCGGTCGGCCTCCTGTACCAGCTCGCTTCACGACAACGTGAACTCCGTTCGGCCGGTCGGGCGCCTCCCACGGCCGTCCGCTCCTTCCCTGCAGGCTAAACTCCGGCAGCAGAAAATCCAGTTCCAACGAGCTGCATCGGTCCCCGCAGTCCCAGATCGCCGCATTAAAATCCGCTCCCCCCTCTTCATTAATCTCTCCGGCCCAGAAACCATTGCCCTCCTACAAGACTTGCTCACCTCCCGTCTCGCGGTCGAGCTCGTCCCCACAGGAACCGCCCCCACGACCCCTCCCCCTTGCCATGTAGAGAACCTACCCGAATCGACCCAGTTCCTCCTCCAATTCGCGGAAGAACTCCAGCTAGTGGACGTTCCCACCCCGATCGAGGGAGACCCCTCCTCCCTCTGGGTACATATCCTCCGCCTGTCCAATAACCCCATCCATTCACAATCATGCCATGTTTCACTACACATTCTCCCTTATTCACTTCACGAACATGTACCCCCCAACCACCATCTTCACACCATCACCATCACACCTCCCCGAGTCACGGGACACGTCCCATGCACCTCTTGGGCGGCCACCTGCCTTACTATAATCCTCATCTAGTCCTGCCCCACCCTCTCCCTCCCATGCATCTCCGCTGACGACGTCATTCCATCCACGCACTGGTTATACACCATGCTCCACCAAACCGCATGTGAATTCACGACACACCACACCCCCTCCACAGCCCCCCCCACCCTCCCCTCGACCTCACACACCACACATCCCTCCAGAAATTTCCACATGGCTCATACTACCGTTCCCACCCCTCCACCTCCCCCACCATCACCACCAGCATCCAAATCTCCCTCACCACGGCAATGTGCTGCATACTCATCTCCACCAACGGCACAATCACAATCCCCCTCCAACACACATTCATTCACAAAGACGCAAACACCCAGTCCACTTGCACCCTCACCATCACTCTCTACCACTACTCCACCTTTGGTAGGGCCCGCCTCTCAGACCCAGTTTTCACCACCACCCCCTCTCCACCTCCACTCACTCTCACCAAAAACAACATCCTACACCGCAACCCCCCCGCCCTCCTCCTCCAATGGATCCGCCACCTCCATGACTGCAACGTCTCCAACCAATGGCCCCTCGAGACCTCCGACTTCTAAATGTTGGACGCCGAAGACGACACTCCCCTCGACCTCGACCCCCTCCCCGACATTCAGCTCTCCTCCATCCCTCCCCATCCAGTCCCCACCCAATCCAACACCTTCCTCCCCTCCAAAAAGCACCGCTCCACCCCCCTCCCACCCCCCCAGCACCCCCTTCGCCAACTCCGTCGGCCCCTCCTGCACACCCCATCTCTACACCACCCCCCACACCACACTCCTCACCATCACCTCAGAATCCACCGATCCAATGGACTCCTCCTCCTCACCCCTCACACACCATGACCCCAAACCACCCCACGTCCTCTCCACCCCCTCCACCGACCCCCTCCCCCCCCCCCCCCCCCGACCCTTCCACCCTCCCCCCCCCCGACCCTTCCACCCACCTCCCCCCCGCACATCCCCGCATGATCCCCACTCGACCACATGGACTCCTCCCCCACCGCACGCCCCCCCACCGACCCCTCACTCAAACCCGCCCCCCCGGCGGGCATCACTAAGCACACACGCCCCTCCCACAAGAAATCCCCCCCCTTCTCCCCCCTCCCGCCGCCCCCCCCGCCCCTCTACCGACCCTCTTCCCACCCCCCCCCCCCCCCCCCCCGTACTCCCCCTACACTCCCCCCCCCTCGTCCCCTTCCCTCGACTCCCCCCCTTCCCTCCACCCCACCCTCATCCCGCTTCCCCCCAACTCCCGGAACGACGACGACTACACTCTCGAGGACCTCGAGGACCTGCTAGAGGACGACCTAGGGGAGACCCGCTCTCCCTCCTCCGCCCCCCTCCCCTCCGGCAGCCCAGCCTGCCCCCACTTGTCACCCCCGGCCGACACGGCCGAACCTCATCTCTAACTCCCCACAAGACATGCCTCAAGGCTCGGAGGTTAGACCCCACGACCCCCCCATGCCCACAAGCCCGATATCCGCAACCATAATGTAACCAACTCGCTTTGGTCCTCCCTCCCGGCCCACTTTACCCCACACACCTGCAACATCAAAGTACACAACTACCTATTTAACTTAAATCTCGAACATGGCCTACCCACCCCCATTGGCAACCTTGACTTCTCTGCGTTGCTCTCTTTCCAATGGGGACAGTACCAAGACCTCTCGAACCTATACTGCACTGCTAACTCCCTCGCTAAACTCCACTCCACCGCCTCTGCCTCCCATACAAGCATCATCAACAAAAAAGTTGATAACTTCTTCCACCATAAGTTCTACCCTAGCCAATGGACTAACCTCTATACCAGAGGCTCACCCCCTCACCGTGGCACGCCTAACCACCCCCTAATCGTCCTCACCTGGCAACACTCCCACTTCGGTCTCCTCCACTTAACCCACTCCTCGGCTACCTGGATTGACTCCCTCCACCATCCCCCCTCCCGACCTTCTCTCTCGCTCTCTCGCTCTCTTAGCCTCTTGGAACTCTTCACCCCCCCCCGCCCGTCGGCGACCTACGCTTACTTAACCCCCCTCGCCAAAATTACACGTCCCACGCATGGTCGTGCGGAACCCACGCCCTATTACATACCTACTTCGTCACCACAGCACCCCCCGACCAACCTTACAACCCCCTTACTTCGACCCCGTACCACTGTCTACTTCCTACACTCACTCTTGAGGCAACACACCTTCCGCTCCATCCCCCTCCCGGTCGGGCGCTCCCAACTGCTCACCCCCTCACCCCCCCTCACCCCCCTCTCTCCCTCCACTCCCTCACCCCGCCCTTCCTCCACCACCCACCCCGCCCCTCCCTCTCTCCCCCCTCCCACCCTCCCTCCCCCAGTCACCCGCCCCCCCGACAACCCCCCCAACCCTCCCGACCCCCTACCTTCACCAATCCTCCCGAACCACATAGTTCAACCACTCCACCTCATCAACCTCAACACCCTCGGCCTCCACACCTCCATTATGGACATCGAACACCTCACCACCACACACCACCCGGACGTCCTCATCCTCACCGAAACCAACCACGCCACCCATAAATCCCGCTGGCGTATCGCCCTCCCCCAATACCTCCTCAGAAGCTCTCGACCATACTACTCACCTGTGCCCCTACCCACCGTAGGCGTCCTATTCGCGGTCCGCACAACCTCGTTCGAATCTGCACCGGTCCTAATCCCACCCTCCCACCTCATCCCCCACCACATCGCTGGACTAACCATAGTCCCACACTCATGCACCCCCTACCTCCTCATCGGAGCCTACATGCCCCGACTCCACAGCCCCCACCTAACCAGTTTATACGTTGAAATCGCAGCGTTGTGCCTCCGCCTCGCGGACGACCACCCGGCTCACTGCGTCCTCTGGGCGCGGACTTCCCAACCCCCACTACACAAGGTATTGGTAACCCCGCCCTCATCTCCCTACTCAACTCCCACCTCCTTCCCCTACACCCCCCCATCCCTACCTTCCCCCGCAGCGGCGGTTGCCTCGACCACTGGCTCACCACACCCCCCTCTCCTCTCGTCCTCTCACCGTCCGCATGCTCGGTCTTCCCCTCCCCCTCACACTTCACTGACCACTCCGCAATCCTCCTTGTAATTCATGCCCCCTCCTCTCTCATGGCTCACCCCCCCCACCCGATGCCCACCCCCACACACACCACACCACCCGCAAACTTAGCTTCAAACTTCCACTCACACCCGACCACATTAAAACATACTTGAACAACACACCCGATCTAATCAACCAGACGGCCACCCTCCATACAACCATACTCAATACACCCCCGTCTACGGCCTCCCCGACACCCTCGACACCCTCGCCTCGCAATTCACCACACTCCTGTCCCACCACATGGACCACGCAGCCACCATACGGCCCTTGCTCCCTCCGAAGACACCCCGTCCACCTCGCACGTCCCTAAACCCCACTTGGCAAACTGAAAAAACGCGCAAACACATTCAAAACTTCGCCGATGTAGTACCAACTGCGCCCCCCTCCCCCTTGCAATGGCCCTCTTAAATACGACCGAATATTTCACCCCTACCGCCATAGAACAACAGTGCCAATCACGCATACGCCACCTCCTACGAGCCACCACCACAGCTATCCTGAGCAAAATAAAATCACGAGCCAATAAGGCATACGACGCCTGCCCGAAATCCTCCAACAACCGCTTGAAAATTCAGTGCGGCCTCCTTCCCCTCAGCAGCGCGACCTCGACCCTCCATCGAATCACCAAACCCGATAAAAGTAAAGCAACCTATCCCTCCGACGTCCTAAAGGCGATACAGTCACACTTCGACGCCGAGCTTAGCCGCGCCACCCCTCCCATACTACCCACCCCCCCGTGGGAACTCCCGGATAACCCTGACAACTTTACCATCGAACCCCGCAGAGACCCCTCACTCACCCTTGCCGACATGATAACCCGCGACACATTCGATAAAACTATTTACTCGCTCGGCACGGGCAAAGCCCCCGGCCCCGATGGTATCCCTAAAGAAATCATAAAATTCATACCCCTCGTGACCCGCTCCGTCCTCTTCTCTCTCCTCTCCCTCCTTGCCCACAAGTCCTACAACCCTCTTGAATGGTGCCATTGCACCACATGCCTCTCCACAAGGAAGGTGACCCAACCCTCCTAGACAACTACCGCCCCATATCCCTCACGAGCATCCTCCTTAAGCTTTGGACCGCACTTATCAAAGATGCATGATCTAAGTACGCAGAAACTCACGGCATCCTTAGCGACCAGCTAGATGGATTCCGGAAACACCGCAGCATACACGACGTTCTCTCCTCCACCATCATGATGATGGAGGACGCCAAGCTCTACCACAAGGACTTCTACGTCATGTACGCCGACTTCAATGGCGCCTTCATCGCAGCCGACCACCGCATCATGTTCAAACACATGCGCCAACTCGGTATGCCCCCCTCCTTTGTCGACACCTGCGAACACCTATACGGCGTCTCCTCCACCGAATATATTACCCCGTACGGCCCCACCCCCTCCATAGGCATAAATCGTGGCACCCTGCAGGGGGACGCCCTCTCTCCCTTCCTATTTACCCTCTTCCTTGAACCCGTCCTTCGCTTGCTCACAGTGGGCAGCCGGGGTTACAGCCAGGGCCCCCTTGCCACTAACGTTGACCCCACAGAACCAAGAGCTACCTACCCCGGCAACGGCTTCGCCGACGACCTCAGCCTTGCCACACGCTCGACCCCCAACATGTCCATCTAGCTCCGGAAACTCTCCCTCTTCAGCGCCTACACAGGTATGACCGTCAACATCCGAAAATGCTGCATTACCGGCGCCCTCTAGCGCTCAGGCAACGCCCTCTCCCTTGCCAACATCACCCTCTTGGCATCCCGCCTCCATACACAATTCATCACCATCAACTCCATCCCTGCCCCCATCCCTTCCATCGGACCCTCGGACACGTCCCGCGTCCTCGGGGTAGAGCTCAACACCTCCCTCACCTTCACTAAGCATTGGCACGAACTAAGACGCACCACCGCATCCCTCATCACCGCCCTCTCCACCTCCCCACTAATACAATCCCGCAGATTACGCGTCATCCGCGGACTATTAATCGGCAAGCACTTCACCCTACAACTCGGCCTCTTCAGCGACTCCCAACTGGACATCCTCGAAGGACAAATCTGCCGGGCACCCCGCTCCGCCGTCTCCTCGGTGCGTAACCTCCCTCGCACTGCCCTCCACCGCCCTACCTCAGACCTCGGCTATGGCCTCCCCTCCCTTAAAGCCCACGCCGCACAACTCATAGTCTGCCACCTCCACAAAATCATGAACACCCATGGCTACAGAGGCCACATGGCTAGAGCACACACTCGCACCATATCCACCACATACACCCACTTGACCACTGAGTCCATCATGACACGCAACTCCCCACCCACACACCGTTGCCTAGTACGAGCCCAATGCGACGCAGGCACCATGTTCCACAACACCCCTCCACTGTCCCTCACCAACCCCATTGCCTCCACACTCCGCCCCCACTTCACCGGCCACAACAACACCCTCCTTGCTTCACTCCGAGACAGAGCCACCCACATCACCGACCTCCACACTTACAAACAAGCATACTGTGAATTCACTCCCAGCAAAACACACACATCCCTCCTCCCCCGCCTCACCCCCTTTTGAAAAACAACATCGCCACATTGCCACAAGTCCTACTTCGCGCCACCTCAACCTCCCTTCTCCTAAAATTCTGCAAATCCATCTCCACGCATACATTATCCCAGCGAGTTGTGAGCGAGAAGACCAAGCACATCGACGTGAAATGGCACTTCCTCAAGGACCACGTGGAACATGGAACAATCATGTTGAGGTATCTACCCACAAACCGAATGGTGACCGATGTGTTCTCCAAACCGCTGTCCGGACATGCACTCACAAAACACAAAATTGCGATCATGGGAGGAGCGGACCCACTGCACTGCTTCATCATGTAGGTATCTTCATGGGGAGTGTTGTAAGGAAGACCCACCGGTTATTAGTTACATAGAGCTATTGCAAGCTATTCTAGAATCTATATGTATTTAGTACAATTTTGACGAATATGATTGTACACTACACATTGGTCTAGTGAGCCGATACAAAGATGTCGCTAGGCTACTGCTCCTTACTTCCTTTGTCCCGAAAGTAAGCCTCATGTTGGTTTTCTTTGTGAATGTCCTTAGTGTGACTATGATTGTAACTACGTATGCGATAGTTACGTTCCACACCAAGCGTGTATGCACGGTTCTACATGGGACACCGTCGCCAAAGTTAGAAGGGGACTCGCGGCCTCATTAGTCACGATGGACGAAGCAATGGTACGCGTTCACCTACCCGCAACAGTCATCCTCCAAGCCCTTCCCATGGTACACATCCTACGAATTCAACTCAACGTAATGACTACGATGACAACGCTAGAGACAAGTTTTGCACGCGAACAAAGTAAACTCTTATCCGCGTGTATAATAGCCGTAATATTTTACTTTTGTTTTGTTGCGGTGGGGCGACAGTCGAAACCTTAAACGAGGACCTCGTGGCGTCCAAGGACGACGGACTGTGACTGTACCATCGTGCGAGAAAAGGACAACTCGGAGTATCTTCGGAGCGAAAACGGTGTCCCATGTACCGGCTTACGTGCACGCCGAGGTACTTGTGTGTTATTTTCTTTGATTCACCTCGACGTACATAATTTGGTGGAAAGTTCCAAGCGGCGCGCTGAGCAATCGAATTGTAAAAAAACACGCGACATGGACCACGAACTGTTGTAAGTAATACCGCATACGTATTAGTTGCAGATAGCTACTGTAAGCTATTCTAGATATGATTAGTACATGTCTAGATCGGACATACCGATAAACTGTTTGATTCGGTACAGAGCTGTCGCTAGGCTACAGCTCTCACACTTCTGTTGTCCCGACACCACGCCTGTAGGCCGGTTGTCGCCTTAACTGTTCCGTTTGCGGGACTGTGACTGTAACTACGTTTGCGTACGTTATCTTCCACACTAACTGTGTTTGCATGGTTCAATAGGTTATGGGCCCCCGCCTCACGTCACTCACGCGCGACAACCTGGTTCGGCGAGCTGCGATCGACAGCTCTCCCGCACAAGGCAAGTTTCTTTAGACTCCTAGTACTTTTAACCTGTAGTCGGCGGTATCGCCAGTATAAACTGCGATTTTAAAACCCGCCACCACCCCTCTTAAGTCAGCCACCCGACGGAGATAGCCAGCCACCCACACCGACGCACTCGTCGTGTGTGGACAGGGTGCACACAGGTCCAAGCTAGAGAACGGGGGGGTGCACCATCGGGTGAATACGCATCCACAGGTTGCACGCCGGCCGTAGCTTACCTTTTTTATTTTTATATTATTCTAGCGAATCAGCCACCAGCGCAGCGCTCCACATGTCCTGGCCTTGGCCTCGACTTGTGCCCCACACTGGGTGGAGGATACATAGAAGGTGCTCTGAGACACCCCGGGGCTACAGGCCGAGGGGTCGGCGGGCATCAGGCCGTCTCTTTGCATACCGCTGTTAGGCACGAGTCCGGCTAGCGGTTTTTACCGCTGCCTGTTTTATATCCAGCTCTTTCTTTTTCGCCCTCTGTCGAAATGGCGCAGAAAAACCCGCCTGTTTCACATGTTGGTTCCCCTGACCCAGGCTCTCAGCAGAGCACTGTCGATCACCCCCCGGACACTCACGCACTGCTCGTTGCGCAAGTGGCGCACTTAACAGCTCATCTCGACTCGCAGTCGGCGGAGGGTGTTGTTGCTCCTGCGGGTGCTAATCCGCACCCCCCTGTAGCTCAGCGCCGCCACGCTGCTCACATCGAACCCGTCCGGGACAGCCACGACGGCCACACCCTCCACCTGCAGAGCGCTGTCGATACTACCCAGGGTGTCCTCGAGCTCCTCCGTGTGTAATTGACGTGCCTTGAAGCGTATCTCGACTCGCGGTCGGCCGCCATTGTTGATCTTCCTGCTGCGGCTGCTATATCGCACCCCCCTGTCGCTCAGCGCCGCCACGATGCTCACCTCGGACACTTTCGGGACAGCCACCACGTGCACACCCTCCCCCTGCTCGTGCATCCCCAGCCTGTCTACGCCCCACAGGACACGCAGTCAGCCTTGTCTGCCGCTACCGCTGCAGCCCCTGTTGGCGACACCGACGTCGCACAGCGCCGTCCCGATGCGCACCGCGAGCTCTCGCGTCCCGAACTCGTAGGTGAACACTTGCAACCACCCCCCCAATACCCCCCCGCTGATTCTGCCCTACACGACATCGCAGTTGAACAACTCCCGCCACCCCCCCCCCTACCCCCCCGTTGGATATGCCCCTCACCACCCCATACCTCTCATCCCGGAGACGCCTTCTCACGGCGTCCCCCCCTCCCGTGAGCACCCGCATTCGTACGCCCCGCCGCCTCCCATGGCCGGCCGCTCTCCCTTTCCCGGTGTCCCACCTCTTCTTCCCTTCCATGGACATCATTCTCCCCCAGCCCCGCGTGGCGACCACACCCCCGGTGGCCGTCGTCGCCCCACCGTTGACCCCATAGTCATCGGGCGACCGACACACGCAACCCCCGACTTTGACCCAGACGTCCACCCCAGTCTCTTGGGCAGCCCCAACTATGCCCCCGTATGCACGCGCCCCGCTGTCTCCACGGTCTTGCGCATCCTTGGCTCCGCCCATGCCTCACCCACGGAGGCACATTGGCGCGCTCTGCAAAAGGCCCTCCGCTCCCTTCATGGCACCATCCACATGCGCCTGACGTCGGGGGGGGGCATGGACCACGGCCTCCAACTCACAGGCTTTGCCGACGGTGACATGCTCACCAAACTCCTCCCAGGTCCTGCACTGGCAAGACGCCGAAGTGCGATCCTTGGAGGACAAGACCCAACGCAACGCTTCATCCCATAGCTACCCGCAGGGGGAGTGTTGTAAGTAATACCGCATACGTATTAGTTGCAGATAGCTACTGTAAGCTATTCTAGATATGATTAGTACATGTCTAGATCGGACATACCGATAAACTGTTTGACTCGGTACAGAGCTGTCGCTAGGCTACAGCTCTCACACTTCTGTTGTCCCGACACCACGCATGTAGGCTGGTTGTCGCCTTAACTGTTCCGTTTGCGGGACTGTGACTGTAACTACGTTTGCGTACGTTATCTTCCACACTAACTGTGTTTGCATGGTTCAATACGAACACCCTCACGTGATGGTTGTACGAAGTTACGAAAGCTTTTCAACTTCAATATGCACCCAAAAGGATTCAGCTCAACATCCCACTTCTTACGAAAATGAGTCGCTGCAACCACTTACAACGTCGAAGCCACACTACAAAAGAGTAAATTCGTCGGCGGCCGGTCAACAAAGTCGACCGTGGTCGTCGACTACATCGACCCGATTGTCATAACGAGCATAGTGGGTTTTCTTCAGATGACTTCTAACACTTTGGGGTGCCCAACCTACGATCAACCCGCCTAATGGCGACAACATGGTAGACGGGGCCCCCCTTCTTCGGTGAGTTGTTATATTGATATTCTAGAGGTTTAAGTGACATTGGGGGCGAGAATAGATCGAGTGCCGCCACGACGTTGCAAATTCTAAACGGTAGATTACGCATGTTAAACCCGTATTAAAACACGGACATAGCGCTACCCCTCTATGACGCGCCGACACACATAAGTCTTCCACCTTCTGCATTCGCGCGTGCACAGCTCACGCAAACTAATCTCCCTCGACGCCCAAAATCCATCCATTAGCGTTCTCCAGCTTGGACCTGTGTGCACCCTGTCCACACACGACGAGTGCGTCGGTGTGGGTGACTGGCTATCTCCGTCGGGTGGCTGACTTAAGAGGGGTGGTGGCGGGTTTTAAAATCGCAGTTTATACTGGCGATACCGCCGACTACAGGTTAAAAGTACTAGGAGTCTAAAGAAACTTGCCTTCTGCGGGAGAGCTGTCGATCGCAGCTCGCCGAACGAGGTTGTCGCGCGTGAGTGACGTGAGGCGGGGGCCCATAACCTATTGAACCATGCAAACACAGTTAGTGTGGAAGATAACTTACGCAAACGTAGTTACAATCACATTCCCGCAAACGGAACAGTTACGGCGACAACCAGCCTACATGCGTGGTGTCGGGACAACATAAGTGTGAGAGCTGTAGCCTAGCGACAGCTCTGTACCGAGTGAAACAGTTTATCCGCGAAACCATCCGCGAAAGATGGTATGTCCGATCTAGACATGTACTAATCATATCTCTAGAGTAGCTTACAGTAGCTATCTGCAACTAATACGTATGCGGTATTACTTACAACACCCCAGCGGACAAAAAAAGATAAGCTAACATCTTTCGCGGCTGGTGGCATCAAAGCTCAAACCAAAATATAGAAGATCAATTCTTTTCGCAAACTCGGTCCCCCGTGTTATGTAAACAATATGAGCTATTTACAAGAAAAAACAGTGGACACCAACCGTGCCTTGCAAATGCCCGATATTCTGGATTACAGGCAGAACAATTTCAGCACTATGATTGAGAAGCCCGATGATTGCCCGATATGAGTGCTGTGATGTCACATGACGGTTCGTTACGACAGAAGTGCCTTCGCAGTAAGTGTACCCGTACTGCCATCACCCGCGTATGAATGATTATGCTAGGGACACGCTGTCCCAACGGCTGAGATTGTGCATAACCACATCTGACGGCGTGACTTAAGCAATCACCGCGCTGTTACGGGGATTTCAGCGCTAACATCAGTAGTCGCGTATGACGCCCGTGTGCTGCGTGACTTTGCAGAATAAGTATTGCAGTTTGCGGAGTAGTACATACCGTAGTTCTGCTCCATCGCACTAGTGGCCGGAGCTGCATTTACACAAATCGCGAGTCCTGCCGCTGCTGCCGCCACAGTCGCGTGCTCCCTGTTGCGTGTTGTCTTCATGAATTGACAACGAAGCTGCAACCCAAAGGCACATACAAAATTCCAAGACAAGTTTTGACGGCATTCGGTATTGTTTTACTTCCCTTTCGGTGACATGCAGCTGGCGATGTCAAGAGTGTAGTATCATGGGTAGCTTTCTCTTTTTACCGGATTTGTAGCTGTGTCGTTGCTTATTCGCGCTGGAGTTTACTAAGACAGCACTTGCTATATTGGTCACTCTTGGCGCGATACTACAAAGGCCTCCGAGTCTACTAAGCCTTCACAGACACACAAGGTGTCTGGCATAATATCAGCGCACTGCTTGGAATACCGCCCTCTGAAATACAGTCTCTGGAGAGGCACCCCACTACTGGTAGTGTACTCGTACACATATCTGCTGGGCGCACCATTACCCCCCCCGCCGGAAGGAATTCGAAACTCGGAAGGCCAAAATAATATGGCGGGTCTAGCAGTCCCAGGTCCTCAGACCCTGGGCCTTGGAGAAGACCACTTCGCGAAGTACCAGGGTTGCGACGCGGACGAGTTCGCCAAGCTTTGCGAGGTACTGCTCTCCATGGAGGACGATGACGGCCCTCTCCCTGACCTCGCGTGTCCGCAAGACGAAACGCCAGTCGCGCTACCTTTAGCCTCTACAAACCATTTAGTGGACCCTTCGCTTATCGCGGACTCGACCGTCTCCATCGACCCCTTCATGTTCCCCTTTGCACCGTCGCCTATCGTTTCGGAAGCTGTCGTTGCAGAAGGCGGGGCGACTTTTACTGACCTGACAGCACTGGAGGATGGCTTCCTCTGGCTTGATAGCACACCTTCCTTGAGCTCGTCCTCACGCTCGACCTCGCCGGGATTATGTCAGGGCACCGAAACCCCAGTATTACAAAAGGAGACAGTACTTACGGGATCAAAGCGGGGGAGAGGGCCGTCAGGGTCTGGCGGGAGCGGAGAAGACTCGGCCGAGACGGAGGCGCGTCTATCAGTCGACCTGTCGATAAACTCCGTCGAGGAGCAGCGTAGGCAGAAGCGGATGGCAAAGAACCGACGAACGGCTGCCGAGTCGCGAGAGCGGAAAAAAGCGGCGCAGATGGAGGTGTCGAAGGAGCTGGAGGCGCTGAGGTCGGAGAACGCGAGGTTGAAGTTCGCTCTGGCTGCGCAGGAGAGTCGCACGAAGTTTCTGGAGGGAGAGCTTGCTAGCCTTAATAGAGGCGCAAACATGGGGATCGCATCCTCGACCACAGCTGCAGTTGTTGAAAACACGGAGCCTGCTGAGCCCGTTCATACAAATACTGCTAATACTACTATCACCCTGTCGCCGGTGAGACAACACCAGCTGTGGTCGGCGTCCCCTTCTTCCAACTTCCAGGAGCTCTTAAGTGCTTGGCTCATCCTGTCGTGCGTGGCGGTCACCTGCCAGGCAGCCAACAACACGCTTGAAGGTCTTGCTCAAAGCGCGGCTAACGCATTGCGACAGCAGGCACGCCTCGTGCTAGCGCCACCCTCGTCCCTGCAGCTTTCGGAGGCCTCCACACCTCGAAAAGACGACACACCACTTCGGATGACAGCCGAAGAATTACGCCAACAAGTCGCAGCGGCTTTGGCGGCGCGCCCGCTGTTGCTACAGCAGTGCTCTTCTGCACTTCGATCCCCAACGCTATTCGGCCAGCTACCCACTGGCCAAGCTCTAGCAGCACCTCCAGCTCAATTGGTTTGCTGAGAACTAGGCATGCTGTGATTCCTTAGGGCGAAAGTACTTTGAACAGAAGTATATACGCCAGTGTCGTTTTCTTACGTGATAGATGTATTCCGAGCGATGACAAGGGTTATCAGTATAAGATACCCTGCTGGAGAAATTTTAAGCAAAAATAATTATACAGATTAACAATGACGGCACTATTCAAAATGCCAACAACGTCACTTCGAAACGTACCCACTCCCTTCTGAGCCCGCCCATTCCCATCCCCTCACTCCCTAAAAGCAGAGGGCATTTTGGTACGACGTGCCCATTTACGAAGAGCGGCAGAAAGACGTTGCAAGAATTCTCGCCGCACATATCCCAAAAATCGAATTCCTGAAAAAGGGTAGGGAGAATAAATACGTGACAACGGGATCATGAACAACTACCCCCTTGCCCTTTTGTTTCCCCTCCCATTTTCCCATATTTATCTAATAATTATGGATATACAGATACAGCCGAAAGGGCGCGACGCCCTCCAGAACGACGCCCTTCACAAATAAAAACCTCCCCATGGAATTATGACTTGAGAAACATGCTCATACATGATCAGGACGATGAGCACATCACCCGAACACTTTTGCTAACCGCCACTTTGGATGCTATTGGAGGCATAACAACTGCAATTAGATTAAGTCAGAGTACAATACTACCGTGCTTATTGGTGAGATTAGCTAGGCGGTACGACGCGCATGATCGTCTGTTCGATGCGACAGTCAGCACGTCACATGAAGCGAGCTTCAAAACTTAAGGCGAGCTAGGCTGGGCTACTCAAGCCAACGCAATGGAGGGAGGAGCAAGGTTGATTTTTTTTTCTCTTTAATTGCAGTCAGCTGCGTTCCAAATAGTTACGCTCGCACGTTTTCCTGCATTAGCCATAATAAATTGTTACGCTTTTTGTTCTGCGCAAACTGTCACACTGGTTTCGGAGCGTTTTCGATCTATACGCTAACACATTTTTGTGAGACTTTCGAAGAGTACTCGACCTCACGCTTACATTGGCTTCTTTGGGACCTAGACATTGCGTGGTAATTTTGCTTTTCGTTGGAAGTGCTTCATTATCGCGCGGCATCCAATTCGTGAAGCATACAACGTGAAGCTCAAACCGGTAACGTGTGGTTTCCGGCGAGCGGAATTTTACCTAACGAAACACGTGTAGTAGCAGCAGTTGCGCTAGTGATGTTACGCGAAACCGGCTTTCCATTTTCGAGCCACGATTTACAATTGGTACGTGAATAAGTTGTTTCGAATACGCTTTCGGATGGAACAAAGCTGCACGTCTCGGTTTTTGCGGCGTCTACTCCGTCGAACTTTATTGCTTCTCATTTGCGTACCGTTGTTGAGATCGAGGCAGCAATCGACACGGTGGCGACCATGTTGGCAGATTTTTACGTCGTTCCTCCTATTGTTACGATCGGTGGCCAAATTCCTTCGCGTACCTATACTTGCAACGTAAAGTATACTCGCATCAGTGTCTTCAAGTCGGACTTGTTGCGTCTTTGCAATTTTTTTGTGAAACGATTAGGGAAAGCCGTTTTGTTGATTCGCGATGACGACTTACTACCTAAGCATGACTTTATGTTTCGCCTTATTTTTATGCCGGTGAATATGGTTCAATTTGGAAGCGATGGGTTGGCTTATTTAATTTGTTGGTTGGCGAAGAGCCCTCGGATTTACGCACACGAGTTCCGCCACCTTCTACGAATTTCGATGGGATACATGTTTCCCTGTCTAAGATCCAACGCAAGGCAGCATTACATGCACCTCGACGTTATCGGACTAACCCAAGCCAAGGGACTTAGTAGATAACTTGTTGGAGTTTCAGCCACAACGCTTTTTGATGTTGAGACTCGATCCCGACACTAACATCGCGATCGTTTGGTTCACGTCACAATTTGGTGGTCCTTCGTTAAGCTTGTGGTTAGTTGCCAAGACGACATGTCATGTCCTGCGATCTTTTTCATAGGTGGTCGAGGCATTGACGAAACCGACTCTTCTGCCTAAGCATAGTCGAGACATCGCTATCAACTTCTTGGTGGCACTCAACCAAGACGATAAGACGTTTTATGAGTACACCAACATGTTCAACGAATTCGAGAAGCATCCAAATGCTGATGTGAATGACGATGTTCTGTGGAACCGGTTTATTACTAGCATGGCGAATGATATTATCATGACGTACGCCATGTCGCACCGCGCGAAGTCAGTTACTCCTTTAGCCATTTTTGAGTTACAGAATACTCTCAACCGTTTGAGAATATTCGACTCTCCACATCCGAGGCGCGTGGATCGCTCCCAATATGACATTGACGGGCATGGAGTTGGGCGTGGTAATGGCAAGCGCCCTCGGTACAATGGTGGAAATGGCAACGGAAATGGAGGCAAGAACCATCGTCT
Organism: Tetraselmis chui; assembly: GCA_026401115.1. NCBI lineage: Eukaryota > Viridiplantae > Chlorophyta > Chlorodendrophyceae > Chlorodendrales > Chlorodendraceae > Tetraselmis > Tetraselmis chui. Next base: position 9,260 of record JAPMLY010001455.1, on the reverse strand, counting down.
AGACAAACATGAGGACGGCCCCAAGGACAAGACTCGTGGCAAGGGGAAGTGCAAGTTGTGTCACAAGAGGCGATTCGACTTCAACGCCCACGTTAAGGCGCTAACACCGTTACACCGAAGGAGCAATAACGCCATCGATATGAACAACTCTCTTACACGTGCCACAGGCCCAAACATCGGTCTAAGTGCCCGTCGCTCGAGACCGAGTCAGTGGACAAGGCGGAAAAGCAAGATTGATGGTGGCCAAGCTGCCTTGATGATGGACAGGAGCAACCGGCTAATACCACTACCGCTCGTCATGCAAGGCTCGCAGTTACTAAAGCTGGACCTTCGACTTTAGGAGCACATGTAATGGAGACGACAACAAACGTAGGGGGTCATGCAATTCGTAAAACCGGATTCGTAAGCAAAGTAAGCAAAGTTTGAGTAGTAGACATGCACAAACTCGACGTTAAGTTGACATGAAACTGGTCGATTCATTATTTGCTCCTTTGCACGAACAATAATCTTTCACCTCGGAGGGGTGGGCTCATGACGAGGGGTTGAATGTGCACGGCGACTTGTTTCATTGTTTTCCTAGCGACTCCATTCTAGCGAGAGATTTGTTTGGTGAGAGAATTTTCATCAATCCACCGCCTTGGGAGCTCGCGGACGAAATCGGACAACATTTCGAAACATGTCGGCGTACAGCGCTACAATCCACTATTGCCATCTTCGTTCTACCCAAGTGGGCCAAGTTCAAAAGGCTTATAGCGAATTGGAAGTGGTACGAAAAATTTTCTACCCGCGTGCACTTGCTTGCTCGGCATTCAACGCAAGTGTTACGCTTCAAGATAACACCTACCCATGATATAACACCGATGGAGGATCTATATGTACCATGAAAGGACGATTTGGACTTCATCGCTAAGTAACGACTATCGCATCGATCGTCCTTCTCTTGATGATCTTTCAGATTACACGGGCCCTCCCAACTATGCCATACAGGGAACTTACAAGTCAGGGCTAGACCGTTAACCACCTAATCCAACCTCTCCAAGGGTGTTCGGGGGTTTTACTCCCCCCCGGGGAGGGTGCAATTAGAGGCGAAGGTTGTGTGCATTCAGGGTCGTGCGAGGGGGCAATGTGCGGATGCGCGGCGGGAGGTCGTGCGGGACTTGATGCGGTATATGCGTAGGAGGTGATGCAGCCATTGGACAGTATGCGTATGGAGTTGTGCAAGAATGCGAGATGTGTCGAGATGTGCTTTGGAGACGAGTTTATCTGGAGGGTCGGTGCGGGCGGTGAGAAGGGAGGTGAGACTCGTGATGGTGGAGGAGTGCGGTGTACCTGTGCGGCTCATGACTATGGGGAGGATGTCGACCACTGTGCCTGGCCAGTGGTTTCTGATGGCGTTCGCAAGGGGTGTGTATTTGTCACGTATGAGGTCGGCTGTGTGGGAGAGGTTGTTGTCTGTGCAGTACTTCCATTCCCCTATCTGAATCTTTTTTATGGACGCGTAGCGACGGCGACCGTTGGAGTGACCAACGAATCGGGGTTCGAGGATGCGGATGAAGTCAGGTTTGTGTGCAGGGGGACGAAGCAGGGGGGGGAGAATCTCAGGGGGGAGGACGGCGGGGCATGAGGTGAGGGAGTCAGGCGAGAGACCTTCGTCAGCAGCAACAAGTCGGGTGGGCATGTGGGTGGGGTGAGGTGGGTGGCAGTCAAGTGGAGTGAGGGCAGGGGTGGGGGAAGCAAACGATTTTATGGGTTTGTTACCGAAGTCTGCGGTGATGGTTTCCCAACGTCCTCCGTTGTGGCGTTCCAGTAGGGAGAGTAGGAGTTGCAGAGCGCTGTTGTGTCGGTCCTGTCTTAGACCAGACATAGAGGGGCAGTTACCGGCCATGTGGCCGTTGCTGGTGAATTGACCACATAGGGGGCAGCGCAGGGTGGGGTTGTGAGTAAGTAGGCGGGTGTTGTGGACGCCCCACATGAATTCTTGTTTGTGTGTGAACTGGATATTTGTGAGGGTTGAGTGTTTTTTGTGGTAAGAAAAATCGGCGCCGTCCTTCGCGGCGCGGGCGAGGAGGGCTCCGTGTTTGGTTGTTTGCGAGAGAGGAGTGTGTGTGTGTTTTGTGCTGTAGGTGTGTGCGTCGGATTTGAGGTTGGTGTATCTGTAGGGTATGGGGTCCCCTAGGGTTTGTGGGAGGAGGGTGTATGGCCATGTCCAGTGGCCTATTGTGACTTCAGAACCTGTGGTGTATAAAGTGTCGGGTGGGTGACCATCCGCGACTTGGTTTGCGAGTGTGTCTGCGAGGTCGTTGCCTAGGGAATGGTTGTGGGCTTTGATTTTGCCGAGGTGTGTACGGATGCCTGCTTCGCAGCGGGTTTTAAGGGTGTGTGTGATAGATGAGAGGGTGTCGCGATGAATGTTGTGGCGGTAAGCGGAAGGGCAGTTTAAGTAGCCTTGTATGAGGCGGAGGGAGCACGCACTGTCTGTGAGGAGGTGGGTGCGGCCAAATTGGAGGCCTACATCTATGCCAGCTAATTCAGCCCGATTTATTGTATGGGAGGGAGGGGTAGAGGTCACCAGGATTTTGACTTTGGTGTCCGAGGCGGGGTGGGTAGCTGCTGCTCCGAGGGGGGTCGAGCTGCCTTTTTTCGAGCCGTCTGTGTATACAAAGTCCTGCCAGTTCCAAGCAAGGGTGCCTCTGGTGGGGGGGTACGTTAGATGTACGCGGTCTGGGAGGGGGTATGTGAGGGGGTGAGTTGGGTTTGGGGGGCGGTGGTATATACCTGCTGAGTGGGGTGAGTAGGTGACAATGAGGTGTGGAGGAGGGGGGGTGATGATGGGGTTGGGGAGGTGAGTGTCGTAGATAGATTCGAGAGTGTTGTGAAGTGCGGTCATGGCTGTGGGTGATGGGAGGGTGGAGAGTGCGAGGGGGTTGGCGACGAGGTATATGTCGACCATCCATCGTGTGCCGAATGGGGTGGGGGTGGGGTTGCCAGTGTGTTGGTCGGGGGGTAGGAATGTGTTTGCGTCATTGGGGAGGGTGTAAAGGTGGTGGGTGTATGGGGAGTTGATGTATTTGGAGTGGCGATAGGGTGTGTGTTCCCATCGGGGGAGGATGAGGATGGTTGCGCTGGGTGTGTGAGGGGCTGTGAGGTGTGCGCTGGTGATTGCGTGTTCCATGGCTCGTCTCATGCATTCGTGGTCGTATTCGGGGTTGGCTATGCTGGTGCCTTGCCAGGTGTGCGGGGCATTGCTACCGCTGGATGAGAAGACTATATCTTCGGGATAGAGGGAGTGGTATGTGTGGGAGTGAAGGGATTTATTGAGGGGGTCGGAGTAGAGTTCTGTCTGGATGCGGAATGTGTGACGGAGGGCTGTGAGGAGGTCTTCTCTAGTGGCCCATCTATTTCGGGTGGTGGTGGCGGGTGTGGGTGAGTGGATTTCTGAGCGGGAACCTAGACGGGTGAGGAGGTGATAGACCTCCTCTTCGAACGTATGCTGCGAGAGGTCGGGGCGAAAGAGTTGGTAGAGGTGGCGGACGCGGGGGCCGTTAAGGGTGGTGACCGCGCGGCCGTCGGGAGTGCAGAGTATGGTGGTGTCGTGGAGTGATGGGTGTGCGTGGATAGCGAATTTACCGGTAGGGAGCATGTCGAGGTCGGGGTTGATGGGGTCATGGTTGAATGTGATAAGTGGGTGTGACCACGGAGGGGGTCCGGGTTTTGGCAAAATGGGTGCGGTGGAGGGGACATAGCCGGAGTTAAATGCGGTAAGGGCGGTGGGGCCGGAGGGGGTCTCACTGATGGTGTCGTGGAGTTGTAGGCACGGGGCCCACTGCACTTCGTGGAGGCGGGTAAGGTCGTGTCGTTGGCCGCGAGCGCACCACTCGCACTGCCATGTGGTGGGTCCTTGAGCTGGGCGACATTGGGAGTGTATGGCATAGTGCGGGCATGTGCAGCAGGTGGAGGAGGGTTCTGTGTGCAGGGGGTCATGACAGATGGAGCATGTGGTGGGGGAGGGGGAGGGGAGGCATACCGATGTGGGAGTGGAGGAGATGAGGCGGAAGCCGTCGTCGAGTTGTAGCTGAATGTCCCATTCCGTGAGGTGTTCCGGGGCCCATTCGACCATGTACTGCGTTTGGCCGTATTCTGTGTCTTTGTGTTTGGAGATGATGCGTGTTACGTCGCAGGGGGGGTAGTGGTGGTCGGAGGGGGTGAGGTATTCTGTGTCTAAGTGTGTGGTGGGTGCGGTGGGGGTGGAGTGAGTGGTGTGGGAGGTGCAGATGCCGGATTGGAGGGTGGGGGGTGAACGGGGGAGGTGAGGGGAGAGGAGGGGGATCCACGAGGGATGTATAGTGGTGGGGGGGGATGCTTGGTTGGTATTGAGGCTTGTGATGGGGAGGCGGTTGTGTATAGTATCGAGGGGTTCGGTGAGGATTGCTGCGAGGAGGCGGATGGGAACTGAGAGGGGGGTGGTGGACCCCGTGAGTGTGGTGATGGATTTGCATGATTTGAGGATGAATGAGGATGAGGTGGCTCTGAGGAGGACTTGTGGCCATGTGGTAATGTTGTTTTTCCAGAGGGGGGTGAGGCGGGGTAGGAGGGAGGCGTGTGTTTTGCGGGGGGAGAAATCGCAGTAGGCTTGTTTGTATGTGTGAGGGTCGGTGATGTGTGTGGCTTTGTCCCGGAGTGAGGTGAGGAGGGCGTTGTCTTGAGTGGTGAAGTGGGCACGGATTGTGGAGGCGATAGGGTTGGTGAGGGAGAGTGGGGGAATGTTGTGGAATAGGGTGCCCGCGTCGCGTTGAGCTCGGACTAAGCATTTTAGTGTGGGTGGAGTGTAACAGGTTGACATGATGGATTCTGAGGGCCAGTGGGAATACGTTGTGGATAGGGTGCGTATGTGTGCGCGGGCCATGTGGCCTCTATAGCCTGAGGCATTCATGATTTTATGTAAGTGGCATACTGTGAGTTGTGCGGCGTGGGCTTTGAGGGAGGGGAGGCCGTATCCTAGGTCTGATGTGGGGCGGTGAAGGGCGGTGCGGGGGAGGTTACGTACCGAGGAGACGGCGGAGCGGAGAGCGCGGCAGATTTGTCCTTCGAGAGTGTCGAGTTGGGAGTCCGTGAAGAGGCCGAGCTGGAGGGTAAAATGTTTTCCGATGAGGAGGCCACGGATGACTCTGATTCTGCGGGATTGAGTTAGTGGGGAGGTGGAAAGGGCGGTGATGAGGGATGCAGTGGTACGTTTGAGTTCGTGCCAATGTCTGGTGAAGGTGAGGGAGGTGTTTAGTTCTACCCCTAGGACGCGGTATGTGTCCCTGGGGCCAATGGAGGGGATGGGGGCCGGGGTGGAGTTTAGGGAGATGAACTGTGTTTGCAGGCGGGATGCGAGGAGGGTAGTGTTGGCGCGGGTGAGGGCGTTGCCTGTACGCCAGAGGGCGCCGGTGATGCAGCATTTGCGGATGTTGACCGTCATACCGGTGTAGGCGCTGAAGAGGGAGAGTTTTCTGAGCTGGATGGTCATGTTGGGGGTCGAGCCCGTAGCGAGGCTGAGGTCGTCGGCGAAGCCGTGTCCTGGGTATGTGGCTGTGGGTTCTGTGGGGTCAACGTTAGTGGTGGGGGGGCCTGGGCGGTAGCCCCGGCTTCCCACCGTGAGCCAGCGAAGGAACGGTTCAAGGAAGAGGGTGAATAGGAAGGGGGAGAGGGTGTCGCCCTGGAGGGTTCCTCGATTGATGTCGATGGAAGGGGTGGGGCCGTGAGGAGTGATATATGATGTGGTTGAGACCCCGTATAGTTGTTCGCATGTATCGACAAAGGTGGGAGGCATACCGAGTTGACGCATGTGTTTGAACATGATTCGGTGGTCCGCGGCGTTGAAGGCGCCTTTGAAGTCCGCGTACATGACGTAGATGTCTTTGCTGTGGAGTTTCGCGTCCTCCATCGTCATAATGAGGGAGGAGAGGGCGTCGTGGATACTGCGGTGTTGTCGGAATCCGTCTTGTTGGTCGCTGAGAATGCCATGGGTTTCGGCGTACTTCGAGCCTGCATCTTTGATTAGTGCTGTCCATAGTTTAAGGAGGTTGTTCATGAGGGCGATAGGGCGGTAGTTATCGAGGAGGGAGGGGTCGCCTTTTTTATGTAGGAGGCATGTTGTGCTGTGGCACCAATCAGGAGGAGTGTAGGATTTGTGTGCTAGGAGGGAGAGGAGAGAGAAGAGGGCGGAGCGGGTTGCCGGGGGTAGGAATTTGATTATTTCATTGGGGATACCGTCGGGGCCGGGGGCTTTGCCGGTGCCTAGGGAGTTGAGGGTTTTATCGAAAGTGTCGCGGGTAATCATGTCGGCAAGGGTGAGAGAGGGGTCTCCGCGGGGTTCGATGGTAAAGTTGTCGGGGTTGTTAGGGAGTTCCCATGGGGGGGTGGGTAGTTCGGGTGGGGTGGCGCAGCCGAGTTCGCTAGCGAAGTGAGAGTGTACCGCGTCGATGACAGCGGAGGGGGAGGATGCGGTGGTTTTATCGGGTTTGGTAATGCGGTGGAGGGTGGAGGTGGTGCCGGCGGGGGGTAGGAGGCCGCTTTTAATTTTCAATCGGCGGTGGGAGAGTTTGGGGCAGGTGTCGTAGGCCACATTGGCTCGAGTTTTTATTTTCTTTATTTTATTCGTGGTGGTGTCGTGAAGGAGCTGGCGGATGCGTGCTTGGCACTGTTGCTTGATGGCGTCAGGGGAGAGATATTCAGTTGTGTTTAAGAGGGCTTGGGCGATGGGGAGGGGGCCGTTGTTTTTGCTGCATTTACGGAGTTTGAGTATTTGAGTGCGTGTTTTATTTGTGAGCCAAGTGGGGTCAAGGGACGCTTGGGGTGGGCGGGGTTTTTTGTCGGGGAGGAGGGGCCAAACTGTGGCTGCGTGGTCCATGTGTTGGGAGAGGAGTGTGGTGAATTGTGAGGCGAGGGTGTCGAGGGTGTCGGGGGTGGCCGAGGTGTATGAGGTGTTGAGAATTTCTGCGTGGAGGGTTGCCGTTTGGTTGATGAGGTCGGGGGTGCTGGATTGGTATACTTTTATGTGGTCGGGTGTGAGGGGAAGGCGAAAGGTGAGTTTGCGCGTCGTGTGTTGTGTGTGGGGGTGGGTATGGGGAGGGGGGGGGTGCGCCATGAGTGAGAAAGGGGCGGGAATGACGAGGTGGATTGCAGAGTGATCAGTAAAGTGGGAGGGGGAGGGGAAAATCGAGCATGAGGATGGTGGGAGGGTGATAGGTGAAGGAGGCGTGGTGAGCCAGTGGTCAAGGCAGCCCCCGCTGCGGGGGAAGGTAGGGATGGGGTCGTGGAGGGGGAGGAGGTGGGATTTGAGTAAGGAGGTGAGGGCAGGGTGTCCTATACCTGTGTGGGTGGTCGATTGGAAGTCCCCTCCCCAGAGGGTGCGGTGTTGCGGGTGTTCGTCCGCTAGTCGTAGGCCCCAAGCTGCAACTTCTGCGTAGAGGCGGGTCAGTTGTGTGTTGTAGAGCTGGGGCATATAAGTACCTATAAGGAGGTAAGGGGTGCCTGAGTGGGGGACGATTTTTAGTCCGGCGATATGGGGGATGAGGTGGGGGGGAGGGGTGAGGACAGAGGCAGACTGGAATGAGGCGCGGCGGACCGCGAAGAGAACGCCTGCGTTGGGAAGGGGCACAGGTGAGTAGCAGGGTCGGGAGCTTTTGAGGTGGTATTGGGGGAGGGCTATGCGCCAACGGGATTTGTGTGTGTTGTGGTTGGTTTCGGTGAGGATTAAGACGTCCGGTTGGTGGGAGGTGGAGAGGTGTTCAACATCCATAATGGAGGTGTGGAGGCCGCGGGTGTTGAGGGTGATGAGGTGTAGTGGTTGGGATGTGTGGTGTGGGAGGATGGGGGAGGGGAGGGAGGGGGTGGTGCTGGGGGGGGCGAGTGGGGGGTTCTCGACGGGGGGGGGTCTGGGAGGTGGGTGGAGGGGGGGAGGAGAGGGGGGATGTAGTGGGTGGTGTGTGTGGTTAGGTTGAACGGAGAAGGTGGGGTTGGGGGAGGTGCAGGGGGGTTCTGGGGGGGGTTGTTCTGTGGGTGGGGTTGCGAGGAGAGGTGGGGGGCGAGGAGGGTGGGGGGGGGAGGGGTGGGTAGGGGGAGGGAGTTTGGGGGGTGAGGGGGATGTGGGGGAACAGAAAGCGTCTAGGAGGCGGCGACGTCCCTGTGGGAGGGGGGCGGAGCGGAAGGTGTGGTTCCAGAGCATAGTGTGTAGGGAGTATACTGTGGACCGGGGGTCGAAAGTGGGAGGGGTGTAAGGTTGGTCCGGGGGAGCTGTGGCAACGAAGTATGTGTGTAAGAGGACATGGGTGCCGCACGACCACGCCCTGTCGGAGTCGTTTTGGCGAGGTGGGTTGAGGGAGTGTAGGGAGCCGATGGGAGGGGGGGGGGAGGAGTTCCAGGCCGAGAGGAGGTTGAGAGAGCGGGCGAGGAGGTCGGGAGGAGGAGAGTAATGTAAAGAGTCAATCCATGTAGCAGAGGAGTGAGTAAGGTGGAGGAGGCCGAAGTGCGAGTGTTGCCACGTGAGGACGAGGAGAGAGTGGTTAGGCGTCCCCGGACGCGGGGGGTGGCCCCGATTGGCTAGGTTGGTCCAGTGGCTGGGGTATTGGGAGGTACGGTGGTGGTTATCGACGTCGGTGTTGGTAATAACTGTGTACGAGGCGGAGGGAGTTGAATGGAGTTTGGTGATTTCTGATGCGAGGCAATACAGGTTAGATAGGTCCTGGTACTGTCCCCATTGGAAGGAGAGGACAGCAGAGGAATCAAGGTAGCCGATAGGGGTGGGAAGACCAGAGTCCAGGTTGTAGTCGATTAAAAATTGATGCATAGTTGTGCGGCAGGTGCGGGGGCTGAAGTGGGCCGGTAGAGTGAATCGAGGTACGGTGGTTACAGTATGAGCGCGGATGTCTGGTTGGGGGGTGGGGGAAGGGGTGTGGGGTCTAACCTCCGTTTCGTCCTGGGGGGACCTAATGATGATAGTCGGCCTGCTCGGCCGGGGGGGACATGGTGGGTTGATTGGGGGAGTTAGCGGCGGTCGGTGGGGTCCCAGGGGTCGCCGCGTTGTCCTCCGACAGGTTGGAGTAGCCGTCGAGGTCGAGTTCCTCGTCTTCAAGGGTGTCGGATGGGAGGGAATGGTGTGTGGGGGCGGTTGGGGGGGGTTGGGTGTCCGTGGGTAGGGGGGGATTGGGGTTGAGAGTGCGTGGAGGAGGGGTAGGGGCACGGGGGGGTGTGAGGGAGGGGTGCGGGGGGACACGAGT